>JARBWK010000257.1:0-41671 GCA_030556195.1 Anolis apletophallus | reverse complement strand
GGAAGATCAAAGAGGTGGGAGCGAGAGGAGGTCGTACCCAGAAGATCAAAGAGGTGGGAGCGAGAAGAGGTCCTCCCCAGAGGATCATAGAGGTGGGAGTCTGGTTGCTGATCATTGGACCAATTGAAATTTCTGAGCCGTCAACAAGGACAGCCCCACGTAGAGCGCATTGCAGTAGTCCAATCTAGAGGTAACTAAGGTGTGGACCACCGTAGCCAGATTAGAGTTCACCAATCTTGCCAAGATGAACGCCTTAGGCTTGGCCTACGTCAGAAACAAGAAGATCCAACGTGTTCCTTTCGGTTGAAGAGCCAAGAACAAAGGCTCCAAACATAGGAAAAGCAGGCCAGGATTACCCCTAAGGCCAACCTAGGTCATGGCCTAGGGGTGCAAGCCGGGGGGGGGGGCGCAGATCACGGACAAATAAAAGCGCAACGCGCATGGAGATGAGGGAGGAAGGATACCGGAATTTCTCCTTTTCGGCGGCGCCCCTGCCCCTTCCTGAATACCAACTCCTGCCTCTGCTATTGTTGCACAAACGGCGTATGCGCGGGGGCTCTCGACACTGCCGTCGACGTCGCCAGGAGGAACAGTGCTCCCTCGATGCCGACAGCATCCGCTTGCTGGCTCCTTCAGTGCAAGTACAGGAAACCCGATTGCGCGCAGTCTGCACATGCCCTAACACCACGAAGCTGGTATTCCTCCTCCAACACAAAAGGAGATTCCTCCTTACTGGAGAGAGAAGCGCAACTGCCGGCTACGGCACATGCGCAAACCCCAGGACAGGAGAGAAGCCCAACGCGACAAGCCCCGGTACCGGGGAGAAGCACGGCATCGGTACAACGCATGCGCAATCCCCAATACCGGGTAGGAGCCAAGTGCCTCAAGCCCCGGCATCGGGGAAGAGGCTCCTCCCCCCATGCCTGCAGCCATAGTGCCTGCCGAGAGGGAAACTCCTGTGGCGGACCTCGTGGGGCCACACCGGGAGAACTGGATGCGGGGCCCTAAGGGGGACGGGCGGCGGAAAGGATGTGGGGAGGGGGTGTGGTAGAGGTTAGTTTAAAGGCAGGCCCGGATTAACACCTTTTGATTAACACCTTTTGTGCCCTAGGCCACACTTTGGAATTACGCCCCCTTTAAGCCAATCTCTACCGCACGCCCCCCCCCCCGTAAATGGCCGGGGGGGGGGCCCTTACCCACCGGGCAGCAGAGCAGGAAGGTCAAGGCCACCAGGAAGCTCCCATGGCCAGGTAGGAGGAGGAGTGTCCCGGGCAGCTGAGAGCCAGGGGCCGGGCCGGGACAGGAGAGCCGAGGCGAAGCGAGCGGGCGAGCGGGTGTCCTCCTTCCCTATGGCCGTCCGTCCATGCCTGGCCGATGTGCCAGGAAGGCGGAAGAGTCCCGCCTGGCAGGGCAAGGGGCAGGCCATGCCCACAGCCAGCCCCCCTCCCCCCGGCGGAGAACGTGTCCTCTCCCCCCCGTGCGGACCCTGAGCCTTGACCCCGACCCTTGCTTGGCATAAGTCTTCTGGACTTGCCTGCCGGTTACAAGGGTCCTGGGCTGCCCCCCCCCCAAGATGTGCCCTCAAGGGCGGAGGCTCCCAGAGAGTTGGGAGAGACCCCAGGGGCCGAACAAATAAAACATTTTTTTCTTTTGGTCCATGATCTGCGCCCCCCTTTTCTTGCGCCCCTAGCCCATGGCCTAGGTTGGCCTTATGGGTAATCCGGGCCTGCTTAAAGGGGGCGTAATTCCAAAGTGTGGCCTAGGGTGCAAAAAGGTGTTAATCCGGGCCTGAGGAAAAGGTGATCTTGCATGCAACCAACGTGTCTCTTCTGAGCCAACGATTAATCAGAGAAGCCAAGGAACTTGTTCATTGTGGGCAGCCTTAATCGGTAGACGAAAATGCGTTTGGACCTCCTTGGAAGTGAAATGCCGCCGCCAGCCAACCAGACCTTTCCTTCTGATCTCTATATATAATAAAGCGGAATGTTTGTATGTGTGTTGGTATGTATGTATGTGGCAGCATTCTGATTGGCTCCCGGCCTCTACATTCTGACAACATGATTGGTTGCCAGTGAGGGAGTATTTGCATAACGCCTCTAATTGGCCAGCCAACACGGACATTCCGACACTCTAAACTGCCAGAGGCCTGAGGCAGTCAGTGACAGAACAAGACCAAACTTGGCACACTAAACCCCCAAGACCCACTCTACATCCTGGTGCAGTTTGAAGGAGGGCAGACCATGGATGATGGGACTTTAAGTACCTCCAATCACTTCCCCAGATCGCTGCAACCCTCCTCCACTCAATAATCAAGACCAAACTTGGCACACAGAGCCCCCATGACCCACTTTACATCCTGGTGCAGTTTGGAGGAGGGCAGACCATGCATGATGGGACTTGAGGTACCTTCACTCACTTCCCAAAACTGCTGCAAACCTAATCCGATGACTGATCAAGACCAAATCTGACACACAAGAGCCCTCATGACCCACTCTACATCCTGGTGCCATTTGAAGGAGGATGGACCATGGATGATGGGACTTGAAGTACCTTCACTCACTTCCTGAGAGCACTGTGACCCTCATCCAATGACCAATACAGACCAAACGTGGCACACAGAGCCCACATGACCCACTCTACATCCTGGTGCTGTTGGGAGGGGGGTGGACCATGGCCGATGGGACTTGCAATACCTTCACTAATTTCCTGAGACCACTGCAAGCCACGTAAACATCTGATAAGGGCCAACCTTGGCACACAATGCCTTTCTCAAATAACCCGGGCAGGGCCGGGTCCCCAAGCTAGTCAATAATAAAATATGGTCTCTTTGCCCATCATTAATACTTCCTATCTCAGAAGTTTCTGGTTTATTACCAAGGAGATGGATCTCTTTATCTTCCCGTGCCATTCTTATCACGCCAAGCACAATCTATTTCGTCCTTCATATTTCTTTTCCTCCCTTCCTGCCAGGCGCTTGTCATATATCTTACTATTAGGATTTCCGCGCTAACTCAACACAGATTGGGCTCTGCGATACTGCCGGGCCTTTCATTTCAGGGTTGTCACTGGAGATTCTGGGAAAGGGCTTGGTCACCACCTACGTTGCAAGGAAGGCAAAAGTCACAAAGAGTTGGACAACAACGTGCCAGCCCAGGGACAAGAAACTTTCCGGTTCAGATATTATGGTATGGGTGGCTGTAGGAAGGAAGTTTATCGGGGGATGATGATAAAGCTGGAATAATCTTCTGGCCAGGAACCCTCTTACAAGACCACTGGTCACCACCAGACTTATAGGTCAGGACTGTCCAACTTCTACCGGCCCAAGGGCCGGAATTCCAGTCACTGATCACCTGGGGGGCCGCAGTGTGAAAATAAAATAAAAGAATAAAAGAAAGGAAGAGAGGAAGGAAGGAAGATGGAAGAAATGAGGGAGGAATAAATGCAAGAATAAAAGGAAATAAAATAAAATAAAAATAAAAATAAAAATAAAAATAAAAATAAAAATAAAAATAAAAATAAAAATAAACATAAACATGAAAATGAAAATGAAAATGAAAATGAAAATAAAAATAAAAATAAAACTAAACATAAAACTAAAAATAAAAATAAAAATAAAAATAAACATAAACATAAACATAAACATGAAAATGAAAATGAAAATGAAAATGAAAATAAAAATAAAAATAAAAATAAAAATAAAAATAAAAATAAAAATAAAATAAAAATAAAAATAAAAATAAAAATAAAAATAAAAATAAAAATAAAAATAAAAATAAAAATAAAAATAAAAATAAAAGCAAGAATAAAATCAAGGAAGGAAGAAAGGAAGGAAGGAAGGAAGGATTGAAGGAAGGAAGTGTCACAACGCTGTTATAGGTAATACTAAGCCTTTGACTTACTACTAAGCCTTTGAGCTCTCCATGCCTTCGCCCTTCCAGCTAAAGGGTCACGCCAGCCTCCTCCTCTGTCCGCCTCTCCCCCCCGTGCACCGATCGGAGCGCCCGGGGGAGAGGTGGGATGGAGGAGGCGGGGCTTATGGAGGAAGAAGAGGGAAGCGCTTCCCTTCCTCCCCTTTAGGCCCGCCTCCTCCCTCCCTTCCTCCCCCGGCGTTCCCGATTGGTGCACCGGGGGGAGAGGCGGGACGGAGGAGGAGGAAGGGAGCGGGCGGGGCTGGGTGGCGTCAGGCTCGGCGCCGGCACCATGCGTGATGTCACCCAGCCCCGCCCCGAAGATCGAATTTTTTAATTTGCAGGGTAGGCGGGGGCCATAGGGAAGGGCTGGGGTGTATACGGCCCCTGGGCCACCAGTTGGACAGCCCTGTTCTAGTTGTAACTAATACACAGTTGCAATGTTTGACTATTGCTATTACTCAGCTAGATCAAGTCTAACTCTCTCAATATATAGGCACTCTGGCCTTTTTACAGACACTTTGTCTATATTTAGCCCTCAGGCTTTACATAAAACCAGCTGGCTCGCAAGCTCAGCTCACTAGAACTGTATCCTCACAGCTCTAAACACTGACTGCTCAGAACCTGCTCTCTCCTCGAGCTGGTCTAAAACACAACTGCTCTCTCTGAGCTTCTCAGCACCAGCTGTCTTAGAGCTGGTCTGACAGTTCAACTGTCAAAATTCAAACTTCCCCAGATTTCTATTCTTGGCTCTGGCAGAAAGCTGTTGACTCCTCCCACTTCTGCCTCACAGCCACGTTGCTATGGCAACTCTTCCCCAAGGTGGGCCTTTACTGAAGAACTATACCTTCCCTAAACATCTAAACATTTCAATACACATCCAATACTCAATCCTATAATAAAAACAAACACTTCTGCACAGAGCCCTATTCTTGACCTAGCTGCGCCACATTCCCGATGCATTAATTCGGAAAATTCCGGAAAATTTCGTAAGTCATTCAGATTGAAACCACCAGCTACATCCGGAATGAGTTTTGAACCATTTTTTTTAATTAAAAAATCAAACAGGCCTAGTGTTTAGAGTGGCTTGTAGGTCTTCCAAAGAAGAAGACCTACAACTATCCGAGAAAACCAACTGTTGGTGACAGCTTCAAATAGGATCATTGTATCTGCATTAGGAGGAACTTTTTCCCTGTGGTATAATAATAATTACAACCATGGTGCCAGCTGATTATATTTAGCAACACTGTAGAAGCAAAGCACCAGCGCCACCTAGTGTTCACCACCAGGACTTTAGCAGCACTGTAGAAGCAAAGCACCAGCGCCACTTAGTGTTCACCACCAGGACTTCAGCAACCCTGTAGAACAAGGCTGTCCAACTGGTGGCCCGGGGCCATACACGGCCCCTGAGCCCCTTCCCCCCCCTAACCCCCTGCAAGACATCAGTTTTTATTTTTTTTAAAAAAATTGGAAAAAAATCCAAAAAAAATTCGTCCTCGGGGGGGGGGGGTGGCGCGAGGAGGGGCGGGGCCAGCGCGACTGAGAAGGAGACGGAGGGAAGCCATGTCAGATGCCCTAGGGGTAGGACTTCCCCCCGCCTGTTCCTCGCTCGCGCCTGACGTCATCCCACCGAAAAGAGGCGGGTCGCGCAAGATGCCGGGCATGCGCGCCAGGGCGGGAGGCGGGCGGGAGATCGGCGGGGCCGCCCTCCGCCGTCTCCCTAGCTCTTGCAGCAGCCACACCTGAAGGAAGGTAAGCCCGAGCTTACCTTCCTTCAGGCGCGGCCGCTGCAAGAGCTAAGGATACGGCGGAGGGCGGCTTGTCTCTCCCGCCCTGGTGCGCAAGCCTTTGAGGTCAACATTGACCCGAGAAATGACTTTCCCCCAGCTGTAGTAGACCCCCGGGCCTCAAAAGGGTTCGGTGTGGGTCCTCAGTGGGATATACCTGAATCAAAAGACGACTATGAGGACTTCTACCAATTCTGTCTGGGCCTGGAGGCCCAACTAAAGGCGCAGAGAGCCCCTGAAGTTCCCCTGTCTGTGCCTTCGTCCCCATTGTCGCCAGCATCCTGGGAGTCTACACCTCCCCTATCTGCTACATCAGTAGGGCTGACGACTCTACAGCAGCTCTGGAAGGAGTTTGGCGCCCTGGAGGCAAAGTTTAAGGAGTTCGGTGAGAGACTGCAATGTGCCATCACAGGGACCGGAGACTGCCACTCCACCGCAGATAGCCGCCCGATCTCACCGAACCCAGGCAGCGGAGGGATAGAAGAGGAGGGAGAAGACCCCATCACTCGGCCCCCCAGCCCCAGGAGCTCCCCAGATCTCCTTTGGGATCATGCCTGGGATCTTCAGGCGGAAGATCACCCGCTGGCAACGGACATACCTGGTCTCGATAGGCCGGTGGAGGGGCCGGAGGAGGCGATAGGGGTCAAGATCTCCTCCACGGGCTGCTTCTTTGGCGAGGACTGCCCCATCACCCAAGCCGGCCTGGCCCCCGAGATCTGTCCGTGGTCGGCATGCAGGAGGCCGATGGGACTCTGCCCCGTCCGCCGGCTGGAGACAGGGGGCGAAGAGTCTTTTAACATCGAGCGGATCCTGGAGCACCGAGCGGGTCTCCGGCCGAAGCGCCCTTCTATTTCGCTCTCCATCAGGAGAGAGCTGATGGCGAGAGGGAAGATGGCGCATGACCCTGAGGATGCCCAAGAGGAGCACGCGTTCTCCCCCCCACCGAGGAGGGGTGAGGAGGAGCCACGGCGCAGGCGCACACGACAACAGCGCCGGCGCCGGAAAAGAAAGCTCTAGGCCCGCCCCTCGATAGGCATCCCTGACGACACATCCGGGGACCCAGGGGAAATGATGCAAGACGAGCAGCCAGCCCCCCGCCCCTCGGACCTGGGTGGAGTGAGAAGGAGGTGCCGTCGGAGACGCAAGAGACGCCGGCGTGAGCGGCGTGGGGGCAGGCCCTCTCTGGCCCCGCCCCCCCCTGGACACGCCCCGCGCAGACGTCAGGCCCCCTCCCTCTCCCTGACAGAGGAGGAAGATGGTAGAGAGGCGAAGATTACCAGCGCCACCTATGTGGTGGAGGACCTCCACCATCGACGATAACAGCCTCGCAAGCTGAGCCTCTGCCTGACTGCAGGAGGAACCTATCCCCTGCCCCTGGTCCATTGCAGCTGGTCGTGGCTGAAAACTCCAGGGCCAAGGTTTCTGAAGCTTTTCAGGGAATGACTCCCACTCGGGTGAGGCTGGTTCCAAGACAAGGACCCCCATCAGGACAGAGAGGGGGAATTGCAAAGCCCACTGACTCTCCTCCGAGGGCTCCAATAAAACCAAAAGGGGGGATCTTTAGATATTGGACCTTTTGGGGGCAGGATTCAACAACGGGAGTTGCAGGGATTCTACGACCTCCGCCCTTGCGCTCCCCATGGGGTCGAATGTCGGCCCCGTAAAGCATCTGCCCCGGATCTAGGATTCCCCCCAGCACGGACAAACTGGAACTCTATTGGGAAGGGGGATGGAAGACCACCCCAACCCCCAAACCAACTGAGTCAAGGACTTGACAGTCAGCCTCGGCCTGGCCCTCCTTTCAGAGGGCAGGCAGGAGACCGGACACTTAGCCAAGTCACGGATGGGAGATGGGCAGGGGCGGGCTATTCGTGTGATCTCGGGAAGGGGCAATAGGGACGGTAGACGTAGGCCTTATGAGAGAGAGGCGGAGGGAGCCGAAGAAAGGCTCGGCCTCCCTCTGACCTACGGGCTATCCCAAGGCACGCAGATGGGAGTCCCCATTCACCTCTCCTCCAACTCTGATGCTAGCTAACACCAGGTCCGTGCGAAACAAGTCCGGGACAATCAGGGACTTCCTCCTCGAAAGAGGAGTGGACCTTGCCTGTTTCACAGAAACGTGGCTCCGAGAGGGGGATGAGGTTATCATGCACGAGTTGGCATCTCCTGGGTTTGTTGTTAGTCATCAGACGAGGACAGAGAGGCGGGGGGGAGGGGTTGCCATCCTCAGCCGAGACAATTTTAATTCTAGGACAATTCCGACGGTGAACATTTCCGAATAGAGTGTGCGGGCTTGGTGTGGGACCTTAGTGAGAGCGTGGCCTTCCTGCTGGTGTGCCGTGCACCCAACGCACCAGCGGAAGTCTACCTAAGCTGCTGGAGGTGGTTGCGGAGTGGGCATTGAGGTTCCCTAAGCTTGTGTGTCTTGGGGGATTTCAATGTCACGCCGACACCGCCTCGACAGCGGCCATGGACCTAGTGTCCACCATGGAGGCACTAGGACTCTCACTTTGTAAGACCGGTCCCACGCACCAGGCCGGACACACCCTGGATTTGATCTTCGCGCCGAATTTGTGTGATCCCAACCTCCACTATGGAGGTTCCATGGTCGGATCACAGTGTCCTAGAGCGTGCTATCAGGGAAGCGAAAAAGTTTTTATTCTTTCTTGATAGAGTCAGCTAGTTCACGCCCAGCTCAACTTTTAAGATAATTCGGGTCCTTGACAACAATCCCAACTGTCCCAAATGATAGGGGTTTGGCTCCAACAGCTGTGGCTTTTCAGAACTATTTTGCTGACAAGATTTCGTTGCTCGCCGGGACATCCTGCCACTCTTGATACAGTTAGTGAACTCGAGACTCCGCCGCCACTCGGCGGGCCCACCTCACCCGTTTCCAACCGCTGGACGCAGCAGCTGTCGATAAGTTACTTTCTGCAGCTAGACCAACTACATGCTCCTCGACCCGTGCCCCTCCTGGCTAATTAGATCTTGCCGGGAGGGGCTCTGAGGCCCCCTGGGCACGATCATAAATAGCTCCCTTGAGCAAGGAGTCTTCCCGGGGGGACTGAAGGAGGCTTTGGTAAGACCGCTGCTGAAGAAGCCGAATTTAGATCCTTCGTCTCCCTCCAATTACAGGCCTGTTTCAACTTGCCTTTCTTAGGCAAAGTAATTGAGAGGGCAGCAGCGGATCAGCTGCAGCGGTTCTTAGAAGACACAGCTGGACTTGATCCCTTCCAGTCCGGCTTCCGTATTGGGCATGGGACGGAGACCGTGCTTGTCGCCATTACAGACCAACTTCGCCGCCAGCTGGACCAGGGTGGATCGGCCCTGCTTGTCTTGTTAGACCTGACAGCAGCGTTTGACACCGTAGATCATGCCTTGTTGACCCACCGTGTGGCCGTGTCCGGAGTCGGGGGGACTGCCCTTAAATGGGTGGCCTCCTTCCTCCGGGACCGGGGACAGCGTGTGGAGGAGGCGGGGGGGTCTCCGGGAGGCTCCCACTTAACTGCGGGGTCCTCCAGGGGGCCATCCTCTCCCCCTTATTATTCAACATTTATATCGCCCCCTGGCCCAGCTGGCCGCGACTTTGGTCTGGAGTGTTATCAGTACGCTGATGACACCCAGCTTTTGCTGAGAATGGACGGCAGGCCGGGCTCCGTACCCGATTGTTTCCATCGCTGCCTTGAAGCCGTGACTGGCTGGCTGCGTGCCAGCCGGCTGAAGGTGAACCCGTCGAAGACGGAGATCTTGTGGCCCGGTCGCCCTGGGCTGGATGAGTGCCGGTTGCCTACCCTGGATGGCGAGTGTCTTAGCCCGTCATCCTTGGTTAAGAGTTTAGGTGTTCAACTGGACCCCTGCTGACCATGGAGACTCAGGTCTCCGTGGTCAGCAGGACGGCGTTCTTCCACCTACGACAGGCTGGCGACTGGCACCCTACCTGTCCAGGCATGATCTGGCCACGGTGATCCAAGCGGCGGTCATCTCGAGGTTGGACTACTGTAACGCCCTCACGTTGGTCTTCCCTTGGCGACAATCCGGAAGCTCAAGCTAGTGCAGAATGCCGCTGCTCGCTTGCTGGCGGGAACGCCAGCGAGGAGCATAACGCCCATTCTCCGGCAACTGCACTGGCTTCCCATGGAGCACGAATTGTCTTCAAGGTGTTGGTGTTAACCTTTAAGGCCTTGTACGGCCTAGGGCCTGCGTACCTGAGGGACCGCCTTGCCCCATACATTCCCCCGAGATCACTACGTTCGGAGGAACAAAATCTGTTGTTGGTGCCAACAATCCGCTCCTGCCATCTGTCCACAACCAGGCAGAGAGCGTTCTCATGCAGCCCGGTGCTGTGGAACTCCCTGCCAAGTGACATCCGGACTATACAAGACCTAATCCCCTTCCGGAGGGCGGTTAAGACCATGCTATTCAAATCAGCCTTCGATTAGACAATCGGACTGGGCGACTGACTACAGCTGTCCAATACACGGTGTCTCGGGCCTTTGGAAATGTATGCGTTTCTTAATACCTCGTGATGTGATTTGTATGGTTTTAATGTTTTAATGTTTTATTGTTTTACTGTACGGCAACATGACCATTCCATGTCGCCGGTTTATATGTTGTGACCCGCCCCGAGCCTGCAGGGAGGAGCGGAATACAAAACCAAATAATAAATAAATAAATAAATAAATATTGTGCGACCTGCCCCTTTTCAGCGGGGCTGGGTGACCTCAGGCGTGGCGCCTGACGTCACCCCGCCTAAAAGGGGCGGGCCGCGCAGGACGCTGGGAGAGGCCTCGCCCCCGTGAGCAGCCACGCCCCCGCTGCGGCCATGCTCCCGTGAGCGGCCACGCCCTCCGCTCCGGCCCCCAAGGTGATCAGTCACCTGAATTCCGGCCCTTGGCCCGAAGAAGTTGGACAGCCCTGCTGTAGAAGCAAAGCACCAGCGCCACCTAGTGTTCACCACCAGAACTTTAGCAACACTGTAGAAGCAAAGCACCAGCGCCACCTAGTGTTCACTACCAGAACTTTAGCAACACTGTAGAAGCAAAGCACCAGCGCCACCTAGTGTTCACCACCAGAACTTTAGCAACACTGTAGAAGCAAAGCACCAGCGCCACCTAGTGTTCACCACCAGAACTTTAGCAAAACTGTAGAAGCAAAGCACCAGCACCACCTAGTGTTCACCACCAGAACTTTAGCAACACTGTAGAAGCAAAGCACCAGCGCCACCTAGTGTTCACCACCAGAACTTTAGCAACACTGTAGAAGCAAAGCACCAGCGCCACCTAGTGTTCACCACCAGAACTTTAGCAACACTGTAGAAGCAAAGCACCAGCGCCACCTAGTGTTCACCACCAGAACTTTAGCAACACTGTAGAAGCAAAGCACCAGCGCCACCTAGTGTTCACCACCAGAACTTTAGCAACACTGTAGAAGCAAAGCACCAGCGCCACCTAGTGTTCACCACCAGAACTTTAGCAACACTGTAGAAGCAAAGCACCAGCGCCACCTAGTGTTCACCACCAGAACTTTAGCAACACTGTAGAAGCAAAGCACCAGCGCCAGCTAGTGTTCACCACCAGAACTTTAGCAACACTGTAGAAGCAAAGCACCAGCGCCACCTAGTGTTCACCACCAGAACTTTAGCAACACTGTAGAGGCAAAGCACCAGCGCACCTAGTGTTCAACACCAGGACTTTAGTTTTGTAAGTACTTCAGAACTATTTAGAACCATGGATTGCCCAGGCCTAGTGTTTAGAGTGGCTTGGAAGTCTTCTAAACAAGAAGACCTACAACTGTCCGAGAAAGCCAACGGTTGGTGACAGCTTCAAATAGGATCATTGTATCTGCATTAGGAGGAACGTTTTTCCCTGTAGTATAAATAATAATCGCAACCATGGTGCCAGCTGATTTTTATCAAGACGTGGCAGGTGTTCCCAGCTCCGTAGTGGCCGCTCGCTGTTCGCCACGGGGATCGTTGGGGAATTTGCTTCACGCCCTTTGAAGCCTGTGGCAAAGAATCCCCTGTTTTCAAACAAATCCCAGATAGAAAGGAAGGCCTACCTGTGTTTGGAAAGATCTTTGAAAGGAACAGATATACTCCTCGCCATCGGTATATACAAATGTCGTGATAAGAGGCGCGTTTGAGTCTCTTTTAGGAACTTGTTTGAGAAGGCGAGGAGATCAATAAGGAGAACGTCGGCGCCTATGAGGCAATTTAATTGGATTTTTCTCTAGAAACACAAAAAAAGCGCCATGCACATAGATGTGTATGCTATGATTTAATACAAATGAAAGGCTGATGGAATTGGGGGAGGAAAGGAAAAGAGAACAGAACATTTGTGAGAAGAGTTTGAGGTATGCCGTAATAATTATCTCAGCTGGAGTTGAGCAAAGGAATGGGTTGCAGGCGGCACATATGGAGAATGCACTTCTTGCTTCAGGCGCGACTGCTGAGTTCACAGCAATGCGGGAGCATCTCTCCTCATTGGATTGTTGAGCATCGCACGGCCACAAATGCTACTTTCTCTAAAGTAACTTGGGCACACACCCCGGTGGTGCAGCGGGTTAAACCGCTGAGCTGCTGAACATCCTGACCAAAAGATCAAAGAGAGTGGGGTGAGCTCCTGCTGTTAGCCCCAGCTCCTGCAAATGTTTGGAAACATGCAAATGTCAGTACATCAGTAGGTACCCCCTCTCTTCTTCGCCGTTGAGTATTTATGTCACAGCGGATAGGCAACAGAAATATAGAAGTTTAATTCCCCATCGGCCCAAAAACTCAGTCTCTGTTCGAGTGAATAATGACACTCCACTCAATTCACAAGGTAAATATATAACTTTGTATTGAATTGTATTTAACAATAACTGGCAAAACATCGAAAAACAACAGCCATCACAGCTACCTTTCTAAACATCCTTTCCTCACAGATATTAAATCCCAACTGACAAATCCCAACTGTCACTTTGTAACTGACATTCCTCAAGGTTCCATTTAGCAGTCTTGAGACAGCGCCATCTGGTGTCAAACATGTCACACTGCAGGTCATCTCAAACTGCGAAAATATATCTTGTGCTGACTCATGAACTGCTATTCAAAATGCAATAATCTGACATCTCTTGGCATTACTTCGCGAACGAAGATTCTTAGGAAGGACTCAACCCACGCTTTTTACAAGCGCGTTGATGACTAAAAAGGCCAATATGAGATAGGCAAGTTCGGTTGCAGAAAGCACAGCAGAGAGTCTCCTGGGTGATGTAGTTTCCAAGTTGCGGTTCTTTCTGCGTTGTCGAGAGCCGTTCGGCATGTCTTCTCGAAAGAGGCCGCAGTATTGTGGATAGTGCGTCTCCATGCCTCCCGATGTGAGGCCAGGGTGGACCATTGTTGGTGATCAATCTGGCCGAGCCTGAGATGTTGTTTCAGGGGGTCCTTATATCTCTTTTTGGGGGCCCTCTCTTGCGCTGACCTGTAGTGGGTTTTATTTTATTTATTTATTTATTTCTTCGGGCTTCTATGCCGCCGACTCCCTGAGGCTCGCGGCGGCTCACAGGAACCGAAAGTACAATAACATACAAGCAATGTGTTCCGGCCGGGAGGGCGTTCCACAGCGTAGGAGCTATAACGGAGAACGCCCTCCGGCGAGTAGATGTCAGTTTAGCCGATTTCGCCGAGGGTATCTCTAACAAATTAGCATCCTCGGAGCGTAGTGATCTCGGGGGACAGTGTGGGGTGAGTCGGTCCCTCAAGTACGCTGGCCCCAGGCCATGCAAGGCCTTAAAGGTAAGAACCAACACCTTGAAGGAGATCCGGTGCTCGATTGGGAGCCAGTGCAGATCCTGCAAAACAGGTGTGATGTGGCGGCCTGCTGGGGTTCCAGACAGGAGCCGGGCGGCAGTGTTCTGCCAGCTTGAGCTTCCGGGTCGCCGACAAAGGAAGGCCAACGTAAGCGCGTTGCAGTAATCCAGCCTTGAGATGACCGTAGCTTGGATCACCGTGGCCAGGTCATTCCGGGAGATATAGGGGGCCAGCCTCCGAGCCTGTCGCAGATGAAAAAAGGAACCTTGCTGACCGCGGTGACCTGGGCCTCCATGGTCAGCTGGGAGTCAGATGGACCCCCAGGCTCTTAACGGAGCGATGGGCATAGCGCCACACCGTCCAGGTCGGAAGCTCGACACCTACACCACCCGGGCGGCCCGACCACAAGATCTCCGTCTTCGCCGGATTCACCCTCAACCTACTGGCGCGCAGCCATCCAGTAACGACCTCGAGCAATGTTGAAATATCGCGGGCGGATCCCGGCCTGCCCTCCATCCTCGGAATGAGCTGGGTGTCATCAGCGTACTGGTGGCACTCCAGCCCATAACTCCGCACCAGCTGTGCAAGCAGCTGCATGTAGATGTTGAATAATAGAGGGGAGAGGATGGCCCCCTGCGAACTCCACAAACTAATGGGGAGCCCTCGGAGACCACCCGCCCCTCCTCACACGCTGAGACCGCTGGCGGAGGAAGGAGGTCAGCCATTTAGGACAGTCCCCTCACTCCAGCCACGGCCAGGCGGTGGATCAATAGATTGTGGTCGACCGTGTCAAACGCTGCCGTGAGGTCCAATAACACGAGCAGCGCAGACCCGCCTTGGTCGAGCTGGCAGCGGAGTTGGTCTGTGATGGAGACCAGAACCGTCTCCGTCCGTGCCCCGAACGGAAGCCGGACTGGAAGGGGTCTAACCATGTTGTATCATCTAAGAAGGACTGCAGCTGCTCAGTTACTGCCCTCTCAACTACCTTCCCCCAGGTACGAAAGGTTCGACACTGGTCGGTAGTTGGAGGAACACGCAGAGTCTAATGATGGTTTCTTCAGTACTGGAGCCACCACCGCCTCTTTCAAGCACTCTGGAAAAACTCCTTGCTCAAGGGAGCTGTTTACGATGTTCAACAGAGGCCCCGTAACCCCTCAGGCAAAGATCTAACAAGCCAGGAGGGGCCACGGGTCGAGGAGGGCAGGTGGTAGGCCTGGCTGCAGCCACTATCCTATCAACAGCATCTGCGTCCAGTGGCCGAAACCGGTCGGTGGGCCGGCGGAGGCCACGGGGTCAAAAAGTTCTCTTACTGTATCAACTGTGGCAGGAAGGTCCGGAGATTCAGAATCTTGTCTGTAAAATAGCTCTGGAAAGCACTGGCGGTAGGGGTCTGATCACTGCTTTTTGGGACAGTAGGGACCATCGTCAAAGACCGAATTACCTTGAACAATTGAGCCGGGCGTGAGCTGGCAGACGCTATCAAGGCAGAAAAGTATACATTTTTGGCTGCCTTGACAGCACGCTCATAAGTATCTTTAAATAGCTTATAAGCTGATACTGAAGCTCCGTCACGGAGGTTTCCTCCACCACAGCGCTCTAGCCGTCTCTTCTCAGCTTCATCGACCTGAGGTCCCCTGTATTCCAGGGGATCGATGATTGCGGGGGGAGAGGGCGCCTAGGGGCGATCTCGTCGAGAAAGCTCTGGCTAACCGAGGTGTTCCAGGCTTGAACCTGCTCATCGACAGAGGCGCTGATAGACTCCAGATCCCTCAGAGCATTCAGGAACCTTTCGGGTTCCATAAGTCTCTTTCGAGGCGAACCAAAATCTGTTCGGCGCCCTTGCATGGAGGGGCGGTTGCTCAGCCGGATCCTTAGGGCGCAGTGGTCCGACCATGGAACCTCTATTACGGAGGCTAGGTCACTTGGATCCCTGCGCTAAATACCAGGTCGAGTGTGCCCGGCCGAGTGTGTGGGCCCCGAGTTACAGAGGGAGAGGCCTAATGTCGCCATGGTCGAGATTAGGTCCGTGGCTGCAGATGGGACGGAGGACCCACAGATGGCTTGCTCAGCTGGCCGAGCAGCTGGTCGCCAGTTTGGAGGAGGCAAGAGAGCTGGGCCTGGCACTGGCGTCTCTCTCCCGCAAGGAGAGCTGCGGCCGCCCAGACCCTTCCCGGAGGCGTGGGGAAACAGCGACCGAGGGAGCACCAAACCTACCTCACCTGGATCCAGACCACCGGTGCCGAGAGGGAGAGGAACAGCAGGAAGGCAAGGCGAGTTTGGGGGCTGTGGCTGGCTCCCCGAGCGGGACCCTTCCGAGCTTGCTGGGCTCGCCGACCTCCGGGACCGTCGAGGAGCAGCGAGAGCGGCTGGAAGAGAAATGTGCCGAGGCCCCCGCAGATTCAGACTGACGGCGAGAGGTCGGCTGGGGGTGGCCTCCCGGAGGGCTTCCAACCAGGAACGGGCCGTGGCGGGAGCCGCGGCGTCGCCCTTGTGGAGCCCATGGCGAGCATTGGGGTGCCGGGCCCTCCTGCATTCGGGGCAGAGGGTGTAGGCCGAGGTCCCCAAGATGGCGTCGAGCCTGGCTCCCTCGGCGTCCTCGGCCCCACCCCTCAGGCCCTCCTCAGAGGCTCTGGCCATGCCCCCCTCTGACTCAGTCCCTGCCCCTGACTCTGACGCTGCCTCTAGCCGTGCGCTGTTGGCAGGCTCTCCATCTGAGGCACTCAGCGTCTCCTATGTGCTATCTAGGGCCCCTGGGGAACGCCCCCGCCGCCGGGCCTGCCAACTAACTCAGATCCCCATCATCTCCACCAACCTCTGTTGCCTCGCTCCACCTGGAAATGGCCGGAGGAGGAAGAACAGGATGGGCCAGTCAAGACAGCGTCGGAGAGGAACGGCCAGTTAAAAGCCAGCCACACCATCAGGCACCTCTCCCCAAGTCGCTTCTGTTGGAATGCCCACCAACGCCAGCAGCCCGGGACCTAGTACCGTCACCCCCACCAGTACATTTGAGTCCAGTTCTGCCCCCCACCGCTCTGCCCCCCCACTGCTGGATCCTCCGGGCTCCCATAGACCGCCATCCGTAGCCTGGGACAACTCCCTCGCAGAACAGAGAGCCCAGAAAGCACCAGAGAAGGTCCTTTCAATCACGGACCTTTTGGGGGGTGGGCTTTAGTCGGAAGGGGAGCGCCCCAGGTCCGGCCACCGGTTCGGCCTCTACTAGTGACGTCAAGAACTCCTGCGAGGGCCAGAATAGACTGCTGGATGGGTCGCCCTCAAGGTCTAATCGAGGGAAGGAACTATCTGGCGGCGACCAAGCCCCGCCACCCACCACTCTGGTCCCTCAATTGTTGGGGAGGACTGGGACTACTGGGCTACCAGTAGAACCGGTGAAGAATGGCCAGGGTCCCTTACCGGCTCCCCCTTTTTAAGGGGTGTGCCGGAAGTTAAACCCCCTGCCGACCTTCGCCACCCAAGTTCGTTAGTATTCAGTGATCTCGGGAGGGTGTGTACGGTAAGGCGCAGGCCAAATGCGAGATTAACTGCGAGATCCGGACTGAGTCATAGAAGGACTCGGCCCGGCTCTGACCTACGTCCTATCCCTAAGCACGCTGTTGATAGACATCCAGCTATCCCCCTTCCACTCTGGTGCTGGTTGGCGCCCGATCCATTCGAATAAGACCGCCACTATCAGGGAGTTTTGTGAAGACCTTAAAGCGGACCTTTTCTGTATAACGGAGACCTGGCTCCAGGAGCCGATAACACCTGTCTCCAGGAAGTGGTTCCCCTGACTACGTTGCCACGCACCAGAATAGGAACGGGGACGGGGGTGGCAATACTCTCCGTAATGGATTGCACCTTAGGGCGATCCTGCGCTTACCACCTCGGGCTTGAAAGTGCCGGCCTGGTGTGGGGAGTCCCAGGAGAGCCTGGCGATCTTGCTGGTGTACCGTGCGCCTAGCGCACCAGCAGAGAGCCTGGCGCGGCTGCTGGAGACTGTGTCGGAGTGGGCATTGAGGTTTCCTAGACTTATGGTTCTGGGGGACTTCAATGTCCACGCCGACGCAGCCTCCGTTCCATCATAGAGTAGTATCTTTGGGAGTCGGTGGTCCTCCATCCTAGAGACGTGCCCTGCCCAGCGCAGCCGTGTTCTCAATAGCATGGCCTCAACGCTGGTGATCCCTGCTTGCTCAAGGACAGCGACATTCATCACATAGTCGGTCCAGTGTGTATTTAGAATTGTGCAAAGACAGCGCTGATGAAAGCGTTCGAGGAATCGTAGGTGTTGGCGATAGGTGACCCATGTTTCAGACCCATAGAGGAGAATAGACAGTACGATAGCTCTGTACACACTGATTTTGGTGCTTTGCCTCAGGTGCTTGTTGCTCCAGACTCTTTTGTGAAACCTTCCGAATGCACGATATGCCTTTGCTAATCGGTGATCTCTCTTTATCAATCTTGGCATCTGAAGAGATGATGCCTCCCAGGGAGGTGAACTGCTGAACGGACTTAAGCACAGATGTGCCTATGCTGACGTGGGGGTGATGGTATTCTTCCTGTGGTGCGGGCTGGTAAAGGACGTCCCTTTTCTTCAGGCTGACTCCCAGCCCAAACAGCTCTGCAGCTGCTGCAAAGCAGGATGTGAGGCGCTGCAGAGCTGCTTCTGAATAGGTACCACCCCAGTGGGAAAGTAACAGTGCTCCATGCAGTCATGACCTTGGAGGGGTCTATGGACAATGCTGGCTCTTCAGCTTAGAAATGGAGATGAGCACCCGAGTCCCAGAGACGGAAAAGACTAGACTTCATGTCAAGGGGAAACCGTGACTTTTACTATGTATAGAAATACAATTACACAGCACAATATTGAAAGCTATAGTAGCGGGTTAAATTGCTGAGCTGCTGAACTTGCTGACCGAAAGTTCACCCCCCAGAATAGGACACGACTAGACTTAATGTCAGAGGAAAACCTTTACCGTGGTCCCTCACTTATCGCGGGTGTTACGTTCCTGGACCACCTGCGATAAGTGACATTCCGCGATGTAGGGACACCCCCCTCACCTGCCCTCCTTACCTTCCTCTTCCTCCTCCTTCTTGTGGCCGCATGGGGCCTCTTGCCACAGCATGGGCCCCACAACGCAGTCTCCTGTTAGGAATCCGTTAATTGGAATATTTAACGCTTCCGGACAGTCTTCAAAGACAACCCCACGCAGAGCGCATTGCAGTAGTCTATATGGGATGCAACTAGAGCATGGACCACCGTGGCCAAGTCAGAGTTCCCAAGTCAGAGTTCCCATTTGCATCAAGCAGGTGGCTGGGAGATGCTTCACGAAGGCTACAAAACTAGTACTGCAACACAAAACATGATAAGTTACTTTAGTAGGTAAAGGTACAGTCATCCTCACCTGCCATTAACCAAGCGATTCAGAAATTTCAGGAAATTCGGAAAATTTTGACATTTTTTCAGAAAATTTCGGAAAATTTTGACATTTTTTCAGAAAATTTCGGAAAATTTTGACTTTTTTTCAGAAAAATTCGGGAAAATTTTGACTTTTTTCCAGAAAATTTTGGAAAACTGGAGAAAATTTTGACTTTTTTTCAGAAAATTTCGGAAAATTTTGACTTTTTTTCAGAAAAATTCGGAAAATTTTGACTTTTTTTCAGAAAATTTCGGAAAATTTTGACTTTTTTTCAGAAAATTTCAGAAAATTTTGACTTTTTTTCAGAAAATTTTGGAAATCACTTAGGAAACGAATCGCCCTGCCATGACGTGCCTGCCCTCCCAGCTTTGTAGTGCCTGCCATCCCGGGAGCGATCCGGGCCTGCAACAAGAGCAGTCGGCAACCTGCGGCAGCTGATCGCCCTGGGACCTGGAAGACTTTATCTTCTGGGTTGCCAGAGCGATCAGCCACCGCAGCTCGCCGACTGCTCCCGCTGCAGGCCCGGATCGCCTCCCGGGATGGCAGGCACTACAAAGCCACCGCTCCTCCGGCCTGTCTGCTGACACAGACCCCACAGAGCCCACGATGGGATGGTGGCAGTGGCACCCCTTCCTCTCCCCCCCCCCACGCCCTTCTCCCCGGGCTGGACAGAATCGGCTGCCGGGCCGCATCCGGCCCGCGGGCCGGAGGTTGCCCACCCCTGCTTTAAACCAAAGGTTCGTCTGATGGGGCCTAGCAAGCTCCCGCTGCATGCTCGGATCACCTCCCGGGATGGCAGGCACTACAAAGCCACCGCTCCTCCAATTGTTCTCCGGAGCAGCGGGCTGCCTGCTGATGGAGGCCCCACAGCCCGCGATGGGATGGCGGTAGCGGCACCCCTTCCTCTTGGCCCTGCCCCTTACGGCCTTCTCCCCGGGCCGGACAGAATCAGCTGCCGGGCCGCTTCCGGCCCGCGGGTCGTAGGTTGCGCAGGTCTGTTCTAGTGCCTGTCACCCTCCTCGCATGCCATGTGTAGCCAAAAGAAACACAACACAGCCATTTGGGGGCAGCCACCATTCTGTTGTGGCCAGAAAAAAAAATAGTGGCAGAGCCGATGCCATTATGGGTGCCCGAACCAGCCAAAGACAACCACCTGAAACAAGTCCGTGCTCAAGCCTACTAGCGGGTCTGTTTTAATTTGGGTCAAAAGACATTGGTATGATCAACAGCTGCCCAAGAATAATGTTTTGCCTCCCGTGTAAATCTCTGCGGAGGGTTGAACCTCACCTTGTCATCACTTAAGTCAAAAGTGACAAAAGTGATGAGGAAATTAGGCTGCCTCCTTCTCCCACGATCTCTGCTCGGTGTGGCGCTAATTGCGTATCCCACCGTCTCGCCTTCTGCTTTTCCCCCCCCTCCATGTTTTTATTTTTTCAAAGGAAGCAATTACGGCCACAGTTAACACTGTATGTTTGTCATTTATCTAAATTAGATGATGGCTGCTCTGCGCACCTGAAGGGGGGAAATCGCTTGGATGCCTTTAAGACGGCAACCGAATTGGGGGTGACAGCTTTGAAGGCAAAAATGTAGGGAAAGAAAGTGAATGGCCCAAAACAACTTCTCAAGGGAGCCCTCTTCTTGGAATATGCCTCAATGGTTTGGGCCCAGACTACTTAACTAAGTGCATCTCTGCATATAAACCTACACGGACACTGCGGGCATCCTAGAAGAATTGGATGAGACCCTGTTGTAAGTCAGGCCTCGGCATCGCCTGATAGCAGAGCTGTAGTAGACGCTGAGTTATCTCCAGCTGAGAATGGAATGCAGCTGGGAGAGCCTATTGAGCTTTCGGACGCTGGAGTGAGAGGGAAACGCAATGTAAGCAATTCCAGCTCCGAAGGGTTAGAGCAGAGAAAAAGAATTCGGCAGGGACCTACAGCTTCTGCAGATTCAAAGTCATTGGAGGATTTTCCTGGAGATGTGGAACTGGAGTCAGGAGAAAGTGATACTGAGCTGGCAAAGGAAGTTCGGGATATATGTAATGCTGGCTCCAGTAGTGACACATTTATGGGGTTTGACAGTGACAAAGATTGGCCCTCTGATACTTCTGGGAAAGACTGGGAAACACTAAGTTTTGAAAGACACTGGGAGACTTGGAGAGACGCTGAAAGGCAGGCAGCTGTTTCCTGGCGGTGGCGGGGGTGAGGGGGACAGCCCTCAACTTCCTTCCTCCAAAACCGCCTTCAGTGAGTGAAGTGGGGGGAGGTGGCCTCAGAGGGTTCCCCCTTACAATGCGGGGTCCCTCAAGGGGCCATTCTCTCCCCGCTGTTATTTAACATCTACATGCAACCACTCGCCCAATTGGTACGGAGTTTCGGGCTGGAGTGTCATCAGTACGCTGATGGCACCCAGTTCGTTCTGAGGATGGATGCTGGGGCGGAATCTGTACCCGAAAATTTCCAACTTTGCCTTGAGGCCGTAACTGGATGGCTACGAGCCAGGTGAACCCGGCAAAGGCGGAGATCTTGTGGCTGGGCCGCGCAGGGCGAAGGGGGGTGGAGATCCAGTTGCCGACTTTTGACGGCGTGGCATTATGCCCGCAGTCTTCAGTTAAGAGCCTTGGGGTCCAACTGGACCCCCAGCTGTCTATGGAGGCACAAATTGCTTGTGCCTGCAAGGCAGCCTTTTTTCCATCTACGGCAAGCAAGACGCCTGGCTCCCTACCTATCTCGATGCGACCTAGCCACGGTGATCCAAGCCACGGTCACCTCGAGGCTCGACTACTGTAACACGCTCTACATTGGCCTTCCTTTGTCGGCGATCCGGAAGCTTACACTGGTGCAGAACGCAGCAGAACGCCTTCTGCTGGGAGCTCCTAGAACAGCTCACATAACACCTCTGCTGCGCGAACTGCGCTGGCTACCTATTGAATTCCGGATCTCCTTCAAAGTGTTAGTCTTGACTTTCAAGGCCTTACATGGTTTGGGGCCAGTGTACTTGAGGGAGCGGCTTACCCCATACGTGCCCAGAAAATCACTGCGCTCAGAGGGTTGTAATCTTCTTGAGGTCCCAGGTGTGAAGTCCTACAGGCTGGCCAGCACCCGGCAGAGAGCGTTCTCGGTGGCCGCACCGACCTTGTGGAACTCTTTGCCGGCCAAGACGTGGGCCCTGCAGGACCTGATGGCCTTTCGCAGGGCTTGCAAGGCTTGGCTGTTTCGGCAAGCATTTGGCGACTGTCTAGCACCTGAACATCGAGCCTCGCCACCTAACCATGCCGCCTCTGCCTGTAGATCGATCGCATTCCGATCTATGTGATGCTTTATCACATATGTGATTGTTTTTAGGAATGTTTTTATGATGTTTTTAGGCTGTTTGTGTAATTTTATTGTGTTGGAAACCACCCCGAGCCTTGGGGAGGGGCGGTCTAGTAAATCTGAATAATAAATCTATATATATAAAGGAACAGTCGTCATGTGAAGACTACCTCAAACAGAGAAACCTTACAACGCAGAAACACAAAACTTGCCAACAGAAATAGGCCTCAAGCAAGGTACGTTTGTAGCAAAGAAACTTTCCCCCCAAAACCTAAAAGGCCCCCAAAACAACGAGTAAAAAAACTACATTTCCCAGCATAAGAACATAAGAACATAAGAAGAGCCATGCTGAATCGGGCCTCAGCCCATCTAGTCCAGCATTCTGTGTCACACAGTGGCCCACCAGTTGTACACGGGGATCTCGAGCAGAAGGGAGGGCAAAACCCTCACCTGCTCCCGACCCCCCACAACCAGTGCCCGGGGAAATCCTGCCTGCCTCAATCAACACAGGGGTGGCACTTGGATGTCCATTTCAGTAGCTACTGATTCCCTTGGTGTCCATGAATCTGTCTAATCCTGCCTTGAAGCTGTCCAGGCTGACCGCTGTCACAACCTCCTCTGGAAGTGAGTTCCATAACCCAATGACCCTTTCTCTGGGTGAAGAAATATTTCCCTTTGTTAGTCCTAACTTTCCTACCTTGGAGCTTCAGGGAGTGCCCCCTAGTCCTAGTGTTGGGTGACAGAGAAAATATTTTTTCTTTATTCACCTTTTCTATCCCATGCATGATTTTATACACTTCGACCAAGTCACCTCTTAGACGCCGTCTTTCAAGGCTGAAAAGACCAAGGCGTTGCAACCTGGTTTCGTAAGGGAGCCGCTCCATCCCTTGGATCATTCTTGTTGCCCTTTTCTGTACCTTTTCCAGTTCCGTTATATCCTTCTTGAGGTGCGGAGACCAGAATTGTACACAGTACTCCAGATGTGGCCTCACCATAGATTTGTAGAGAGGCAATACAACATTTGACGACCTATTTTCCGATTCCCTTCTGATCATGCCAAGCATAGAATTTGCTTTTTTACTGCTGCTGCGCACTGGGTTGACATCTTCATTGAGCTGTCCACCAAAACCCCAAGATCCCTTTCCTGGTTTGTCTCGGAAAGCTTTGACCCCATCAATTGGTAGCATCCTCCGGGCTGCCAAAGACCCCCAGCCTCTACATTCTGACAACATGATTGGCTGCCAATAAGGGCGGATTTGCATAACTGCTGTACTGGCCAGCCAACATGAACATTCCGACCCATAATAAACTGTCAGATGACTGCCAGAGCCTCCTCCAACACTTTCAAATCAGAAGACCATGATGGAGATCAACACCATTCAAGGGGAGCTCTTCTTCCTTTCCCAAAAGATCTCCAGTGGCTTGGAATTCCACATTAACAAGAGGACCATCCAGCAACAATGGGGTTTGCCAAGGAGGGTGCTCCAGCCCCTCTATATGCTGGCTCCAAGGGATGGAGGTCATCACCAAGTACTTTCTGATGCCCAGTGCTGGAAGAGCTCCCTCAGATGGCCTGTCCATGAGGAAAGCCTCACCGGACATCGACCAATGGGTGCAAGAGACACAGAGCAGGACATCTTGAAAAAGAGAGGAGCAGAAAGTAAGCTAGACATGAAGATCTTGAGAAAGGTGGCTCAAAAGGATACGGAAAGGATTTTACACAGTCCCCCAACAGACACTGGACGCACCTGTGAAGATAGAGATCCCCTGGCAGGACAAGCCCTCCCCAAGCTGATCCGTCCTGGCCATGGGACAAGTCAAACCCGAAGGACTGCAGGCAAAGAGCTGAGGCACAAACATAACACACCCAATTCACTAACAACAATTCCAACCCTTACATACTCAGACTTTCTCGCATCTCCTAAATAGGGCACAGCAACGCGTGCCGAGTACAGCTAGTAAATACATAAATAAATAAATAAAGTAATAAAGTAATAAAGTAATCAAGAAGGGTGTGACTCTGATGAATCTGACCTTTCGTGTCTAAATTGTGGGTCTGGGAAATAAGCTCCTTGCGGCAGGCAAGGAGTTGTGTCTGGTGTCCTGTTGCCTTGGCGTCCTGTTTATCTTGGCATCCTGTTACCTTGACATCCTGATATCTGGTATCGTGTTCCTGACTACTCCTACAGCCGTGTTTCCTAGTGGCGGGGTTTGGATCTTCTCTCATGTTAGACCTTGGATTGTCTCCTCATTTACCTCCATCATTTCTCCTGCCCTTGACCTTGGTTCGGCTAGAGACTACGCGTTTTGGATCATCCCACGAAAGATGTCGCAGCAGACGTCCCTGAGTTTGTTTTGGATTCTCCTGCAGTGCTTTTTGGAAGGGGGGGGTGTTCCGTCCTCCAGACGTTTTATATGCATAGCCCCATAGTTTGGAGTTAAAAAGGCAGCATTTTTTCCTTTTGCATTTTTTACTGGGACTGTTCCAGACACACTGGCACCTTGCCTGTTAATTATTAGCAGGGTTGCAGCCTGGTGCAGAATTTGCCACCTAAAGCTCTGCAAATGTATCTTTTTAGTTGGTGTCCGCCCCTTTTTCTTCCTGGGGATTGGCCTCCATTTTAGAAAGGGTTTTAGTTCCTTTCAGAGAGGGAAGGAAGCCAGATGTGTTTTTGGCCAGCCAGGATTGGCTCCGAAAGGGTCACCGTAAGTACTGGGTGCTTACTGGGTGCTTACTGGGTGCTAACCTGCATGCTGACCTGCTGATTGCTTTTTGCTTGACCATTAGCTGGGGGAGTGCTGGAGCCAGATGAGTTTATGGTACCTTGCAGAGACTGGCTTTGCATGCTGTATAGGATAGACATCTGGTTACCAGCCCAGCTTTAGGTCACCTTTTGGACTGAGCTTAGGTTTAGAGGGGGAAGGAGTTGTTTCTTCAACCAAACCCCTATGACCAGGGTTGGAATTATTGGGTTTCCTGCATTCCAAATGGAAGCAGTTGGAATCTTTTGAGCAACAACCCAAGACATTTCCAGTCTTTTTTTTGCAACCATTAAGAAGCTGTGCCAAGTCCTGCAAAGACTTTGTTATTGAATAAACTGTTCGATTTTCAACTTTATTTGGAGTGTTTTTTTGGGTTGCCATACCACCTAGCCTTTTCAGCAAGCGCTCTGCAGTCCACCAGATAGAAAGGACAACACATCTGCCAGTTTTAATTTTAAACAGACCTGGTGTGACGGCATAGGGGGCTTCCCTTGGGTTTTGGGGGGTTGCCAGTTTGGCTAGATTTTTGTTAGTCCCATTCCTTGTTAAATAAACCTTTTGTTATCCCCTTTTACATCTGGGCTTGGCTCTAATTGGCATCTGAGTTACAACAGACCCTGTGGGCCATCCTCCAGTCCAACCCCATTCTGCCAAGAAGCAGAATTAACCTCCACTCTTGGTCCCTATCTGATGAGTAGTCGACAGGGGAAGGCCAACATACAAGGCGTTACAATAATCCAGTCTGGATGTAACCGTCGCATGGATGATTGCAGCCAAGGCTTCCTCTGAGAGGTCAGGTGCCAGCTGTCTCGCCTGCCGGAGATGGAAAAAGGCCTGCTTACTCACATTAGCGATCTGGGCCTCCATAGTCAACTGTGAATCCAGGACGACACCCAAGCTCTTAACAGTGGAAGATGGATGAAGGGGGGCACCGTCGAAGTTGGGCCGGGGGGGGGGGGCCCTCCAGGTGGGCGGCCAGGCCACAAAATCTCAGTCTTAGTAGGATTCACCTTCAACCTACTGGCACGCAGTCATCTCGATACAGGCTCAAGGCATAAGGTGGAATTGTCCGGTATTGAGGTGACTCCAGGCTCCAGCCATAGAAGCAGCTGGGTGTCATCTGCGTATTGGTGGCACTCCAGACCAAAGCTCCACACAAGGCTGGCAAGAGGTCTCACGTAGACGTTGAAGAGGAGGGGGGAGAGAATTGCTCCCTGAGGCACCCCACATGAGAGGGTTCCTCCTCTGAGGATCTCCTAACTCCACATACAAATATTTTAATCACGTTCTCACTGCTCTCAAGCAACCCTAGTCTTTGAGTAAACAGAAGGTATTGGCCCAGACAGGCAACCGGCTCAGAAACAGTCCCTCGCTTATGTTCCAGGCCACTTTGATCGGCCCTACCCAACCTCAACCACTCAGCTGTTTACTCTGAAGTACCTTTCAAGGAGGAGATGACAGGCCAGTTATGAAAGGCACACTGTTGCGGCAGGGCAGGTACTCGAAGCATGATGTGGAAGCCACACAGACCAAAAAAAATCTTCAACGTCCATCTTCCATACTAACTTTGATACCGTAGACCATGCGTTGTTAGCCCACCGCCTAGCCGTGACTGGAGTCAGGGGGACTGCCCTTCCTCCAGGACTGGGGACAGCGGGTGGAGAGGGCAGGGGAGGTCTCCGGGAGGCTCCCATTAAGTTGTGGGGTCCCCCTCTGCTGAGAATGGACGGCAGGACGGATACCGTACCCGATTGTTTCCATCTATGCCTGGAAGCCGTGACTGGTTGGCTGCGTGCCAGCCAGCTGAAGGTGAATCCGTCGAAGACGGAGATCTTGTGGCCCGGTCGACCTGGGCTGGATGAGTGCCGGTTGCCTACCCTGGATGGCGAGCCACTTAGCCCGTCACCCTTGATTAAGAGCTTAGGTGTCAAGTTGGACTCCCTGCTGACCATGGAGGCCCAGGTCTCCGCGGTCAGCAGGACGTCATTCTTCCACCTACGACGGGCTAGGTGACTGGCCCCCTACCTGTCCAGGGACGATTTGGCCACGGTGATCCAAGCGACGGTCATCTCGAGGCTGGACTACTGTAACGCCCTCTACGTTGGCCTTCCCTTGGCGACAGTCCGGAAACTCAAGCTGGTGCAGAACGCCGCGGCTCGCTTGCTGGTGGGATCACTAGTGAGGGAGCACATCACTCCCATCTTGCGACATCTGCACTGGCTTCCCATTGAGTACCGGATTGCATTCAAGGTGCGGGTTTTAACCTTCAAGGCCTTGCACGGTCTAGGGCCTGAGTACCTGAGGGACCGCCTTACCCCGTACGTTCCCCCGAGATCACTGCGCTCGGAAGAGCAAAATTTATTGGTTGTACCATCGTCCCGCGCCTGCCATCTGTCCAGTACAAGACAGAGAGCCTTCTCTGCGGCGGCGGCTCCAGTACTCTGGGATTCGCTCCCTGACCATGTCCGAATGGTCTCTGAACTCCTCCCTTTTCGAAGGGAATGTAAGACGGCCCTCTTCAGGCTAGCGTTTGGGTGAATCCAAACTCAATTGGTGCGCCTCGCTTTAGTTAAGGAATCGTAGCCTTGTAACATCTTGGTTATGTATTGTGTTTTACTGTTTTTACTGTATGTTTTATTGTATGTTTTTATTGCTTGTTGTGTTTGCGATCCGCCCCGAGCCTGCTGGGAGGAGCGGAATATAAAACCGAATAATAAATAATAAATAAATAAATAATAATATAACTAACTACTAGACTTCTGCAATCAAAGAAAAAATATTTCAATATTCATTACTAAATGGGGGGGGGGGACGAAACATTTCTAAAGCATTTCGGCCGTTTCCCCAGCCCGCCCGCCTCCCATCGAGGCGGAAGTGGAAGTGCGATTGTCTGGGCACATGCGCACTAGTTCCCGGGGGTGGCAGATGCATGCACCTTCCTCCTGCGGCGGTGAAGGAAGCGAAGGAGCCAGCTGCTTCTGGAGGCGCCCCGGCTCAGCCCTGCTGTGTCCCAAGTGAGGTCTCGGGGCGCCCTTCCCCTCGGCCTGCCCCCCCCCGAAGCCCCTTGGGGAGGAAGGGCCCCAAAGGGGAGAAGGGGCCTTCCTTCACGGGGGAAAGGGTCGGGCCTGGCAGGAGGGCCCTCAGAGGAAGGAAAGGCAGGTGGTGACATTCCTCCCAAATGTCAAGGTCTACTTCCCCTGAACTACATATGCGTTGCAGTACTTTCAGTACTTTCCGTTGGTAATGAGAGTTCAATATGCCAAGTTGGTTCAATTCCATTGTTGCAAGAGTTCAGGATGCTCTTTGTTTGTGTGTTAACTATTAATCCCAGAAACTGTAACTCTCAAATGTCAAGGTCTACTTTCCCCAAACTCCATCTGTGTTCACATTTGGACATATTGAGTATTCATGCCAAGTTTGGTCCTGATCCAACATTGTTTGAGTCCACAGTGCTCTCTGGATGTCGGTGAACTACAACTCCAAAACCCACGGTCAATGCCCACCAAACCCTTTAGCACTTTCTCTTGGTTACGGGAGTTCTGTGTGGGAAGTCTGTGCCTTTCTGCCATTCCTGCCAGGATATCTATGTTGTGTTCATCAAAACAGGCCCGGGTTTCACACTGAGTGTATAAATACATTTTAAAACATCTATTATATAAAGGAGGTCCCGTCATGGAACGACTGCCATAGACAGAGAAACCATCCAAGGCAGACACACCAAACTTGCCAACAAAAATAGGCCTCAGGCAAGGTAGGTTTTTAGCAAAGAAACTCCCCCCCCCCAAAAAAACCTAGAAGGCCCCCAAAACAACGATACAAAAAAACTACATTTCCCAGCGTCCTCCGCGGCCGCCAGCGAATATCCCAGCCTCCACATTCTGACGACATGATTGGTTGCCTGTGAGGGAGTATTTGCATAACGCCTCTATTGGCCAGCCAACATGTACATTCCGACCCATAATAAACTGGCAGAGGAGGATAAGGCAAAGGCCGAGGCAGTCGCCAACACAAACACCCAATTCACTTCCCACAGAAAATTTAAACCTCTACAAATCACAGATCACGCCCAAAATTGACAGTAAGGGTTCATTAACTTGATTTCCCTGACTAGGCCTCACTTAATGGGATGCTGTTTACGCTCTGAATTGACAGTAAGGCTTCATTAACTTGATTTCCCTGACTAGGCCTCAATTAATGGGATGCTGTTTAAGCTCTGAACTGACAGTAAGACTTCATTAACTTGATTTCCTGACGAGGCCTCACTTAATGGGATGCTGTTTACGCTCTGAATTGACAGTAAGGCTTCATTAATTTGATTTCCCTGACTAGGCCTCACTTAATGGGATGCTGTTTAAGCTCTGAATTGACAGTAAGGCTTCATTAACTTGATTTCCCTGACTAGGCCTCACTTAATGGGATGCTGTTTAAGCTCTGAATTGACAGTAAGACTTCATTAACTTGATTTCCCTGACTAGGCCTCACTTAATGGGATGCTGTTTACGCTCTGAATTGACAGTAAGGCTTCATTAACTTGATTTCCCTGACTAGGCCTCACTTAATGGGATGCTGTTTACGCTCTGAATTGACAGTAAGGCTTCATTAACTTGATTTCCCTGACTTGGCCTGACTTAATGGGATGCTGTTTAAGCTCTGAATTGACAGTAAGACTTCATTAACTTGATTTCCCTGACTAGGCCTCACTTAATGGGATGCTGTTTACGCTCTGAATTGACAGTAAGGCTTCATTAACTTGATTTCCCTGACTAGGCCTCACTTAATGGGATGCTGTTTACGCTCTGAATTGACAGTAAGGCTTCATTAACTTAATTTCCTTGACTAGGCCTCACTTAATGGGATGCTGTTTATGCTCTGAATTGACAGTAAGGCTTCATTAACTTGATTTCCCTGACTAGGCCTCACTTAATGGGATGCTGTTTACGCTCTGAATTGACAGTAAGGCTTCATTAACTTGATTCTCCCGACTAAGCCTCAGCTCATGGGACATTGTGTATGGCCTGAATTGACAGTAACCTACCTTGGCACACAGAGCCCCTGTGACCCAGGCTACATTCTACTACAGTTTGGAGGAGGGTGGACCATGGATTATGGGATTTGTAGTACTTTCAAACCCTTCATTCCCCACAAACCACTGTGGCCCAGAACCAAGACCGATAAAGACCAAACATGGCACACAGTGCCCCCATGACCCACACTCCATCCAACTGCAGTTTAGAGGAGGGCACACCGTGGATGATGGGATTTCAAGTACCTCCACTCACTTCCAAAGTACCCCACCCACACAAGCATCAATCTCTACATCAACACAGCAGACGGAAAGACAAAAAACATTGTATATCCACAAGCTCTGCAGAACGCCAGCAACAACACACACCGACAACTCCACAGGACTTCAACACCCCACCCACCAGAACAACCGACAACGACACAGCCATGACCCCACCAAGACCATAAGTAACATCAATTCCAACCCTTACGTACTCAGACTTTCTCGCATCTCCAAAATAGGGCACAGCAACGCGTGCCGGGTACAGCTAGTATTAACTATACGTATCGCTGTGTTAGAGTGTCATTTTGGTTGGTTGTGTGCCCCAAGACTTTGCAAATTGAAAAAAATGTGACGCGGCTCAAAAAATGTTGGGAAACACTGCCCTACTGAACACTGTGGCAAGATCCGGTTCAACCCGCATTTTTGCCTAATGTGATAACACGGCCCATAGTCGTACTGACTTCCCTTAGCTCTGGATCTAACACTGGGAGACGTCTGGGCTTCCTTGAGAAGGGCTACGAAGGGAGGCAGAGATCCATCACAAGATTCGGTGTCGTCCACAGCATCAGCCCCCCCAGGACAGATACGTCAGGACTCAAAGGCCCACTCAAAGCACCCCGCACACCTGTGCGGGCACACCGTAGTTCTAACCACTCGACATGAAATCCGTCAACAACACCCCACGCTTCCGAGCTGTACAAAACCCAAAAGGCCCGGCCTGTTTTGAGACATATGGTGGGAAGGCTCTCTGCGGTGGAGTGTTTACAGAACACGCTGCCAAGCCAAGGATCCCCACGTCTCTGTAATTACCTTGTTTTCTACAGGACGGCCAGATGTTCAATGAGAACGAGGACATTCCGGCGCGTCTATTTCCATCTTGGCGCCACTGCAGGGGTCAGCCAAACATGGCAGCGCAAGCAAAGGCCCTCTGTTAAACGTCCCTTGTGTCCGGCTCCCGTCCAGCTTTTTTCACAAGCACGTTGATGACTAAAAAGGCCAATCTGAGATAGGCAAGTCCGGTTGCAGAAAGCACAGCAGGAAGTCTCCTTGGGTGATGTGGTTTCCAAGTTGCGGTTCTTTCTGCGTTGTCGAGACCCGTTCGGCATGTCTTCTCGAAGGAGGCCGCAGCATTGTGGATGGTGCGTCTCCACACCTCCCGACGTGAGGCCGCGGTGGACCATGGTTGGCGATCAATCTGGCCGAGCCTCAGATGTTGTTTCAGGAAGTCCTTGTATCTATTTTGGGGGGTGCCTCTCTTGCGCTGATGTAACGAGTTCACCATAGAGTAGTATCTTTGACACGTCCTAGAGACGTGCCCTGCCCAGTGCAGCTGTGTTCTCAATAGCATGGCCTCAACGCTGGTGACCCCTGCTTGCACAAGGACAGCAACATTCCTCACATAGTCGGTCGAGTGTATATTTAGGATTGTGCGAAGACAGCGCTGATGAAAGGTATTGGCGATAGGTGACCCATGTTTCAGACCCATAGAGGAGAATAGACAGTACGATAGCTCTGCACACACAGATTTTGGTGCTTTGCCTCAGGTGCTTGTTGCTCCAGACTCTTTTGGGAAGCCTTCCGAATGCACTCCATGCCTTTGCTAATCTGTTATCTCTCTCTTTGTCAATCTTGGCGCCTGAAGAGATGATGCTTCCCAGGGAGGTGAACTGCTGGACGGACTGAAGCACAGATGTGCCTATGATGACGTGGGGATGATGGTGTTCTTCCTGTGGTGCGGGCTGGTAGAGGACTTTTCCATTTTATCTATGCCACCACTAGCTTGGCGTTACCCTCCTCTACCCTGGAGAAACTGTGGAAATGCTGAAGCCAGAGGGGGGAGGGGGCAGAGCCAAGAATGTACCACTCCCTCAAGGAGGAGACGCTGGAAGCGCCACAAACGCAGCAACAGCTTGCCTAGACCAGTGTTTCCCAACCTTTTTTGAGCCACAGCACACTTTTTACATTTGCAAAATCCTGGGGCACACCACCCACCAAAATGACACAAAATGACACTCTAACACAGTCATACATATAGTTAATATGTTTCTGAATGTATTTATACACTCAGTGTGAAGCCTGGGCCTGTTTCGATGAACACAACACAGACATCCTGGCAGAAATGGCAGAAAGACACAAACTTCCCACACAGAACTCCCATAGAAAATGCCGTAAGAGTTTGGTGGGCATTGACCTTGAGTTTGGAAGTTGTAGTTCACCTACACCCAGAGAGCACTGTGTACTCAAACAATGTTATGTGATGTTGTTGTGTGTTTTCTATCCAGAATCACAATGTTGGGAGGAGGCTCACCACTTTAAGGTCCCTAAAACAGGCGTGGGAAAACTTCGGCCCTCTGGGTGCTTTGGACTCCGACTCCCACCATTCCTAACAGCCTGAGGCCCTTTCCTGCTTAAGTGGCTGAGGGGGAGGGGGAAGGGCCTCGGGCTGCTAGGAATGGTGGGAGTTGGAGTCCAAAACACCTGGAAGGTCCAAGTTTGCCCATGCCAGCTTTCGACAGAGACCTCTTCCTCCCCCTCCGTGCCCTTTCTTCCCCCTCCTGCCCAACACTTACTTTTTCTTCTCCACTGCCGCTTCCGCTTCTGGGATTTATAGTTCCCCTACAATCAAAGAGCATCCTGAAGTCTTGCAACAATGGAATTGAACCAAACTTGGCATATTGAACTCTTTTTCTTCTACACTGCCGCTTCTGCCACCATTTTGATCCGAGGGGGCAGCGTGAGCGTGTTCAGGAGGGGAGGGGGAAGGGAGGAAGGCGTGACCCGTGCGGGCGCTACTGCGCAGACTCGCCCCAGAGCAAAGCGAGGCAAAGCGAGCAGCGCGAGTGGAGAAGAAAAAGTGTTCGGCAGGAGGGGGAAGAAAGGGGATTGGAGGTTCCAATTTCCCACGGCACACCTGATGATCGCTCACGGCACACTAGTGTGCCATGGCACACTGGTTGGGAAACACTGGTCTACAAGACCTGCGATTCCTAACTCAACTCTTTCCTTAAGCGGCCATTCCCACAGTCAGTAAAAGAAGTAGCAAGTAGAGCCGTACCACCCTTTCTGTCCTAACTCCTATTCGTCTCCTCATGTGGCGAGATTCCCCTACACCCTAACAGGATTGGACACCAATCACGGTTGGAGCATGAGGTTCAGCACTTTGGACAGTTCCCCAAACCAAGGGCGAGCTTTGAGACATTTCCACCGTAGAGTGTGATCTGTCACATGGTTTCCTTGCCCTTTCCTTGCCCAGGGTCACCCAGGGTCTTTCCATGGCCACATGAGGAACCGAGGAGTCGCAACTCCCTCTGCCACGCTGTCCCTTCGCTCTCCGTGGCCAATCCCGAGCCGCAGCGCAGTGTTTATTCTAGCTGCGCTCTCCTTTACGGCAGGTCCTCAAATAGGCCACTTGGAACATAAGAGGTTTAAAACATTTATCTCCGCAATGACAACAGAAGCGCTAAATGCTCCCTTCCACGCGCGTTCTATTTTTACCGCCAAGGTGCTTTTCACGGCCGTGCCCCAGAGTCAACAACGGCGGCAGCGCTTTCTCATAACGGGAGCAATTTCCATGACACCAAACTCCAAGTCATTCGACGCAGCCTTGAATGCTTGCCTCTATCTCCATGACAAAAGGTGTCTTTCCACTCATGTGCAACTTACCCTGGGACTTGCACCGCCCACTGTGCAGGCAACGTAGGTGGGAAATGGTCACGGGATGAGAAAGAATGTGGAAATGACCCATGACTGATATGTAACCATAACTGTGTTCTTTTCCCTCTCAATCACTAGCGTTTTTGAGCCCACACAAAATGACCGTGGGACCAGCAGGTCCCTGGTCAAAGTGGTCCCTGGGCAAAGTGGTCCCTGGTCAAAGTGGTCATTGGTCAAAGTGGTCCTTGGTCAATGTGGTCCTTGGTCAAAGTGGTCATTGGTCAAAGTGGTCGTTGGTCAATGTGGTCCTTGGTCAAAGTGGTCCTTGGTCAAAGTGGTCCCTGGTCAAAGTGGTCCCTGGTCAAAGTGGTCCCTGGTCAAAGTGGTCCCTGGTCAAAGTGGTCCTTAATCAAGTGGTAACTGATCAAAGTGGTCCCTGGTCAAAGTGGTCCTTGGTCAAAGTGGTCATTGGTCAAAGTGGTCCTTGGTCAAAGTGGTCCCTGGTCAAAGTGGTCCCTGGTCAAAGTGGTCCCTGGTCAAAGTGGTCCCTGGTCAAAGTGGTCCCTGGTCAAAGTGGTCCTTGGTCAAAGTGGTCCCTGGTCAAAGTGGTCCCTGGTCAAAGTGGTCCCTGGTCAAAGTGGTCCCTGGTCAAAGTGGTCCTTGGTCAAAGTGGTCCCTGGTCAAAGTGGTCCTTGGTCAAAGTGGTCACTGGTCAAAGTGGTCCCTGGTCAAAGTGGTCCCTGGTCAAAGTGGTCCCTGGTCAAAGTGGTCCCTGGTCAAAGTGGTCCTTAATCAAGTGGTAACTGATCAAAGTGGTCCCTGGTCAAAGTGGTCCTTGGTCAAAGTGGTCATTGGTCAAAGTGGTCCTTGGTCAATGTGGTCCTTGGTCAAAGTGGTCATTGGTCAAAGTGGTCCCTGGTCAAAGTGGTCCCTGGTCAAAGTGGTCCTTGGTCAATGTGGTCCCTGGTCAAAGTGGTCCCTGGTCAAAGTGGTCCCTGGTCAAAGTGGTCCCTGGTCAAAGTGGTCCCTGGTCAAAGTGGTCCCTGGTCAAAGTGGTCCTTGGTCAAAGTGGTCCCTGGTCAAAGTGGTCCCTGGTCAAAGTGGTCCCTGGTCAAAGTGATCACTGGTCAAAATGGACACTGGTCAAAGTGGTCCTTGGTCAAAGTGGACCATGGTCAAAGTGGTCATCAAAGTGGTCCTTGGTCAATGGGTCAAAGTGGTGGTCAAAGTGGTCCTTGGTCAAAAAGTCCTTGGTCAAAGTGGTCATTGGTCAAAGTGGTCCTTGGTCAATGTGGTCCTTGGTCAAAGTGGTCATTGGTCAAAGTGGTGGTCAAAGTGGTCCTTGGTCAATGTGGTCAAAGTGGTCATTGGTCAAAGTGGTCCTTCAATGGTCAAAGTGGTGGTCAAAGTGGTCCTGGTCAAAGTGGTCATTGGTCAAAGTGGTCCTTGGTCAATGGTCAAAAAGTGGTCCTTGGTCAATTGGTCAAAGTGGTCCAAAGTGGTGGTCAAAGTGGTCCTTGGTCAAAGTGGTCCTTGGTCAAAGTGGTCATTGGTCAAAGTGGTCCTTGGTCAAAGTGGTCCTTGGTCAATGTGGTCCTTGGTCAAAGTGGTCATTGGTCAAAGTGGTCCTTGGTCAATGTGGTCCTTGGTCAAAGTGGTCATTGGTCAAAGTGGTCATTGGTCAATGTGGTCCTTGGTCAAAGTGGTCATTGGTCAAAGTGGTCCTTGGTCAATGTGGTCCTTGGTCAAAGTGGTCATTGGTCAAAGTGGTCCTTGGTCAATGTGGTCATTGGTCAAAGTGGTCCCTGGTCAAAGTGGTCCTTAATCAAGTGGTAACTGATCAAAGTGGTCCCTGGTCAAAGTGGTCATTGGTCAAAGTGGTCCTTGGTCAATGTGGTCCTTGGTCAAAGTGGTCCCTGGTCAAAGTGGTCCTTGGTCAAAGTGGTCCTTGGTCAAAGTGGTCATTGGTCAAAGTGGTCCTTGGTCAATGTGGTCCTTGGTCAAAGTGGTCATTGGTCAAAGTGGTCGTTGGTCAATGTGGTCCTTGGTCAAAGTGGTCCTTGGTCAAAGTGGTCCTTGGTCAAAGTGGTCCTTGGTCAATGTGGTCCTTGGTCAAAGTGGTCCTTGGTCAAAGTGGTCCCTGGTCAAAGTGGTCCTTGGTCAAAGTGGTCCTTGGTCAAAGTGGTCCCTGGTCAAAGTGGTCCCTAGTCAAAGTGGTCCTTGGTCAAAGTGGTCCTTGGTCAAAGTGGTCCCTGGTCAAAGTGGTCATTGGTCAAAGTGGTCCTTGGTCAATGTGGTCCTTGGTCAAAGTGGTCATTGGTCAAAGTGGTCCTTGGTCAATGTGGTCCTTGGTCAAAGTGGTCATTGGTCAAAGTGGTCCTTGGTCAATGTGGTCCTTGGTCAAAGTGGTCCCTGGTCAAAGTGGTCCCTGGTCAAAGTGGTCCCTGGTCAAAGTGGTCCCTGGTCAAAGTGGTCCTTGGTCAATGTGGTCCCTGGTCAAAGTGGTCCTTGGTCAAAGTGGTCCTTGGTCAAAGTGGTCCCTGGTCAAAGTGGTCCTTGGTCAAAGTGGTCCTTGGTCAAAGTGGTCCTTGGTCAAGCGGTCCCTGGTCAAGCGGTCCCTGGTCAAAGTGGTCCTTGCTCAATTCTCACGGAAGGGAAGGGATCGCTGAATCCCAAATCTCATTAACAATAAGCAAAACAAGAATATTCGAGGCAGAGTTGTTGTGTCTTTGCGGTATAGAACAAAGCGGCACTTTGCTCATGGCATTGTGACGGGTAATGGCAGGAAGCACGCATTAGAACTCTAGGAAGACGAACGAGGAGGAGGAGAAGAAGAAGAAGAGAGAATTATTGGCAGTTTGGTTCTCACCCCGCACCCTTCTTTCGAGCCTCACGTAATGAAAAGGGTTCAGAGAAGCTGTTCAAGCACCTTGGAAGCAGAGATATTATAAATCAGCAGCACCCTAAGGCGCCGTGTTTATATAGACACTTAAATTTCGAATAAGAACACTCGGTCTTCATTGCAACGAACAGAGATTCAATTACTTTGAGCTTTACAGTCTGAATAATATACGTTTTGTCCCCGAGGTATCTCTCACTCGCAGGTCATTTAAATCTCCTGGCAAACAAAACAGATTAAACAGAACCCAAAAGAGAGAGAGAAGAAAAAGAAGAAGGGCAGGAAAATTAGTCTTCTATCTTTGACGTGACTCGCGGAAGAGGCCGAGGAGCGACCTTCCACAAATACTCCGTCTCTCGCCCCTTCCCGGCCCTCTCCCTCCTTGTCTCCAAAGGCAGGAAATGTTTCTTTTTATTGCAAAAGCTGTAATATCCTTTTTGCTGTCTAGGTGGAAACAAGCCAAGGAGGTTCCTTATGAAATTCGAACCGGCAACGCTTTATGACTTCAGCGGGGAAATGTCGAGGAATGATTATCTATTATATAAAGGAGGTCCCGTCGTGGAACGACCGCCATAAACAGAGAAACCATCTAAGGCAGAAACACCAAACTTGGCAACAAAAATAGGCCTCAGGCAAGGTAGGTTTTTAGCAAAGAAACTCCCCCCCAAAAAAACCTAGAAGGCCACCAAAACAATGATACAAAAAAACTATATTTCCCAGCATCCTTTGCGGCCGCAAGCAAATCCCATTGGCCAACATCGGCCCACACAAAATGCAGGGAGGCTGAGTAACCATAGTAACGCTGAGCAGAGCCAGCCAAGGCTAGATAGAATGCTGAGTGATTTGAGTTTAGTCAGTTGGTGTTTGAGGGTTAAACTGTCAAGGCCAAGCTCTAGGAGGGAGACAAATAGGGCACCAGGGACACAGGCACCACTGACAAACACATACCCCCAGAATAACACAAACTTGCAAAGCCCACAAAAAAAATTCTGCAACACAAAAACCCACCCCCCAAAAAATACACAACAAACACCACTTCACCACCACACAACAATACAGGCTTTTAGCAAAGAAACTTTCCCCCAAAACCTAGAAGGCCCCCAAACAACGATTAAAAACTACATTTCCCAGCATCCTCTGCGGCCAGCGAAACCCATTGGCCAACATCGGCCCACACAAAATGCAGGGAGGTTGAGTTACCATAGTAACGGTGGGCGAAGCCAGCCAAGGCTAGATTAGAATGCTGAGTGATTTGAGTTTAGTCAGTTGGTGGTTGTGGTGTTTAACCCCCAAACACCAACTGACTAAACTCAAATCACTCAAGCTCTAAGTGATTAAACTGACTAAACTCAAATCACTCAAGCTCTAAGGCCAAGCTCTAGGAGGGAGACAAATAGGGCACCAGGGACACAGGCACCACTGACAAACACATACCGCCGGAATAAGACAAACTTGCAAAACCCACAAAAAAAATCCTGCAACACAAAAACCCACCCCAACCAAAATACACAACAAACACCACTGGCAAAAGCAACACACCCTCCACATCACAACCAGCACACAGCCAGACTGAAACAACTATGTCACCACAACACACACAAAATACACCCCACAAATACCTGACAACTTCCCCAACACAAAACCCAGGACTGCACTCACTACTCACCACCACACACACCTCCAAATACACACACGTCCCAGGCACAATACTCCAGCAATTCCTACCCACACAACACAACTTCCTATCACAACCCATCCCCCCCAACCTTACGGGACCCCGCACACACCACACCTACCACCACCACAAACAAAAACCAACTCCACCTATACTCCAACCACAACACAACACTGCACTGATACTCTACAAACACACACAAACACCCAAAACACCCCACCCACACAAGCATTCCACAACATACTACCACCCACAATGACACAGAAATTGCTTTTTTTGGAGTTGAAAAAAAGGGGGTCTCGAGAAGCGGTGATAAAATGTTTAATAAAATTTACAATGGTTTATTCAGATAAAAGTTAGAGAAGACCAAATTTACGAGGGATGTTTGGCTCAGCGCGACAATAAATGTCAACGCAATGAAGGAGTGTTCTTTTCTTTTCACGTGGGCCCAAAAGAAAAGGGCGAGGGGAAAAATAGAAAATCCCACGAGTGTAAAGGCCGTAAAACATCAAGGTAGGAGCAAAAGCATATGAAAATCAAGTTAGCTAATGCACACAAAAATACAAGGGGGTTGTTGTTGTTGTTGTTGTTGTTGTTGTTGTTGGGAGGTGGAGGGCATCAACGAAAAGAGACTGGAGAGCTTCTCCATTAGAATGAAATGGCACCGGGAATGTGGCGCAGCTGGCTGGGTGTTAGCTGCATAAGATCTCTACTGACCAGAAGGTCATGAGTTTGAGGCCTGCCCGGGTCGAGGTGGGCTCTCGACCTATTGCGTAGCCTGCTGTCGACCTTTGCAACCCGAAAAGCAGTGGCATCTGTCAAGTAGGAAATTAAGGTACCACTTAGTGGGGAGGCAAAATTTAACTGATTGATGAGGCCATAAAAAAGATCTCCAGGAAACACGCTGAGGAATGAAGGAGTACGAGAGCTCCCACTGGTGGCCAGATGTTAAATTGTCTCTGTCTGTCTTATTTGTGTGTGTCTTATTTATTTTTATTATTTATTTATTTATTTATTACTTTGATTTATATACCACCCTTCCCAAGGAGGTTCAGGGTGGTTCACAACGACAAACAACACAATCACAACAAAATTAAAACATGATGAAAACATAATGAAACAAATTAAGACCAGAGTGGAATTAACAGCCTTAGAGATTAAACGCCTGTCGAAAAAGATTGGTCTTGCAGGCCCTCTGGAAGGCCTGCAGATCCATTGTTGAACGGGCCTCCTCCGGGAGAGCGTTCCAGAGGGTAGGCACTACTACAGAAAAAGTGCACTGCCGCGTCGATGACAGGCGACAGACCTTAAGTGATGGAACCTCCAGAAGGTTTTGATCCATGGACCGTAGTGGTCTCTGGGAAATGTGCGGGGAAAGGCGGTCCTTCAGGTACACTGGCCCCAGGCCATGCAAAGCCTTAAAGGTTAACACCAACACTTGATAGGAAGCCAGTGCAACCGCTGTAGGACTGGCGTGATGTGGCATGATGGTGTCACTCCAGCCAATAGTCGAGCCGCAGCGTATTGCAGCAGCTTAAGTTTCCGGAATACCGACAAAGGGGCCATATGCAGATTTCACCATGAGAGTTTTCAGTCTTCAGGATGGTAAACAAATGAAATAACTGTAGCCATGTGCTGGTTTTCGAGGCCAGCAGTGACGGCTGGTTATGAAATTTGAAACATAGTTATACCATATGTTCTATAAACGCGGACGAGACTAAACTCAGAGGGTCCAGTGTTTATGGAACAAAAAAGGAGTCTTTCAAAATGGGGAGAGGGGGAAAGAAAACCTCTCCAAACCAGAAAGAGTCCCCTGTCATGCAAATTGTTCCAATGATTGGATTGAAGGGTGCAGCCAGGAATGTGGTTTCATCCTGATCTCAAAACAAACAGCTGGGTCATGTAGCATTCCTTCATATTTTTAAAAATATATGGGAACGGGGGGAAAACATGCAGGAAAATAGTTACATGGAAGGGGAGGGTGTTGGGGAAATACCACTACCAATATCTCATAATTATTTCATATGCAAGGAGTAGAAAGAACGTCCATATGATCTTGAAAAGCCTCAAATCCATATGCTTTGGGGAACGACCATAATAGAGGAGTCCATATAAAAGAAAAGTGCATCAGTGTCCTTGGGAAAACTATAAGAGACGAGTCCTTTTCGCTAACAGCCTGAGGAGAGTCCAAATAAACTAAAATCCTTGGAAAACTATGTCTCCCAAACCTCTCAGGGCTTGCCCCTGTTGGCCTGTTTCATTCTTGTGTTTCTAAATGGATCGTCCAAGAAATTATTTCATTAATCTTCCCATTTCAATCCACCAAACGTATGAAATATCACGGTTGCCGAAGACTTTGGACAGATAATGGCTGATTTATGGACCTGGCTGTTGACGATCGGGGTTTATGGTGTGTGTGTTTCCGAGCAAATAAGATTTATAGGGCGCATTCAAGCCAGAGCATTAATAAAGATCAGATTGGACAGATCTGCTTTTCCAGTTGGATCGCAATCTGCCGCCACACAGAGCCTTCCTAGAGATAGAGCCTCTCTGTTTGTGTCGCCCGGTGTGATCGACATCCGATGGATTATACGCCATAAAGCAGAGCCTGCAATTCCATTAAATGAATGAGCGCAGATCGGGAGATAGGGGCGACCTCTGGCCGGTCGCTTTGCCACGACAAGGAGCGCGGCGGTGCCGGAGATGAGAAGTTCAAGCTTGAAGAGGGAAGGGGTCCCGCTTCTAAGAAAAGTTAACAAAAAGAGATACCAATCCTGCTTAAAGAGACCCCGAGGGAGAAGGAGTCGAAGTGAAGCACGAGGCTCACCAGGTGTGAAATACCTTTCCACATGTCATGGATGTGATAGGTCAGTGTTTCTCAACCTTTTTTGAGCCGCGGCACGTTTTTTACATTTACAAAACCCTGGGGCACACCACCCACCAAAATGACACAAAATGACACTCTAACACAGTCATACATATAGTTAGTATGTTTTTAAATGTATTTATACACCACCAACCAAAATGACACAAAATGACACTCTAACACAGTCATACATATAGTTAATATGTTTTTGAATGTATTTATACACCACCAACCAAAATGACACAAAATGACACTCTAACACAGTCATACATATAGTTAATATGTTTTTGAATGTATTTATACACCACCAACCAAAAT
>JARBWK010000256.1:0-41701 GCA_030556195.1 Anolis apletophallus | reverse complement strand
AAGGACAGGAAGAGAGGTCAGGCAGAGGATGAGGGGAGTTCCAGTGGTTGGGGGGCCTCTATAGAGACAATATTGGGGAGAGGGAGATGCAGGAAAAGGAGATCAAATGTGCTAATTCGGCCTAGGGAATGTGAGAGAGAATTGGTAGTTCCAAAACAGTCTCCTGATGTGGTGAATTTGAGTAACCAGGATGGCGGTCCCTCTTGTCATGAATGACCTTTCAATTATTTTAAAGCATAGGTTCTTTTTATAGCAATTTCCAGTGTGAGGGGGTAGATCAGATGACAGAGAAACATTGAGACAAAGAATGACATTGGACATACAGATTCTATGCAACTACTTTGGATTTACAATTACATGGCTCTCTCGGCATTACTTCGCGAACGAAGATTCAGGAAGGACTCATCCCACGCTTTTTACAAGCGCGTTGATGACTAAAAAGGCCAATCTGAGATAGGCAAGTCCAGTTGCAGAAAGCACAGCAGAAAGTCTTCTTGGGTAATGTTGTTTCCAAGTTGCAGTTCTTTCTGCGTTGTCGTTTCTCTTCGAGACCCATTCGGCGTGTCTTCTCGAAAGAGGCCGCAGCATTGTGGATAGTGCTTCTCCATGTCTCCCAATGTGAGGCCAGGGTAGACCATTGTTGGTGATGAAAGCGTTCGAGGAGTCGTAGGTGTTTGCGATAGGTGACCCATGTTTCAGACCCATATAGGAGAATAGACAGTATGATAGCTCTGTACACACTTATTTTGGTGCTTTGCCTCAGGTGCTTGTTGCTCCAGACTCTTTTTTGAAGCCTTCCAAATGCACTCTATGCCTTTGCTAATCTGTGATCTATCTCTTTGTCAATCTTGGCATCCGAAGAGATGATGCTTCCCAGGTAGGTGAACTGCTGAACGGACCTAAGCACAGATTTGCCTATGCTGACGTGAGGATGATGGTGTTCTTCCTGTGGTGTGGGCTGGTAGAGGACTTCTGTTTTCTTCAGGCTGACTTCCAGCCCAAACAGCTCTGCAGCTGCTGCAAAGCAGGATGTGAGGCGCTGCAGGCTGCTTCTGAATGGGCGACAAGGGCAGCATGTCGTCAGCAAAAAGCAGCTCACGGATTAGATAGTTTAGAGTCTTAGTGCGAGCCCTCAGGCGGCTTAAGTTGAACAAGCTGCCATCAGTACGATCGCGTATATATAGGCCGTCTTCTTCTTCTTCTTGTAGGTCTGCCGTAGCCCTTTGGAGCATCATGCTGAAGAAGACAGTAAATAGAGTTGGTGCAAAGAACACAACCTTGTTTCACTCCATTAGTTATTAGAAAAGGCTCCGAGAGAGCATCGCCATATCTGACTTGACCATGCTGGCCCTCATGTAACAGGATAATCATTTTGAGGAATTTGGGGGGACATCCTAGACGTTCCAGGATCTGCCACAGACCTTTTCTGCTCACAGTGTCGAAGGCTTTGGTGAGGTCGACAAATGTTACATAGAGTCCTTTGTTCTGCTCTCTACATTTCTCTTGCAGTTGTCTAAGGGCAAGAATCATATCTGTGGTGCTCCTATTAGCTCTGAAGCCGCATTGGCTTTCAGGGAGAAGTTCTTCTGCAATAGCAGGAACTAATCTGTTCAGGAGTATCCTTGCAAGGATTTTGCCAGCAACGGAGAGCAGTGTTATACCTCGATAGTTTGAGCAATCGGTTTTGTTCCCTTTTTCTTATACAGGGTGATGATAACTGCATCACGGAGATCTGATGGCAGTTCACCTTTTTCCCAGCAACTCACAAGGAGCTCGTGGAATTTAGCATGCAGTACATGACCTCCCTGTTTCCAAGCTTCAGGTGGGATTCCATCGATCCCAGCTGCCTTGCCATTTTCATCTGCTGTATGGCCTCGGGGTCTCTTCCAGAGTAGGAGCTGTGTCCAGTTCATTTTTCATTGGTTGTTGTATCATGTGTTGGATAGCTGAACCTTGGACTACTCGGTTGGCATTGAAGAGACCCTGAAAATGTTCAGCCCATCGGTTCAGGATGGAGGTTTTATCAGTAATTAGTGTTTGACCATCTGTACTGTATAAGGGGCTTTGGACCTGATAAGTAGGTCCAAACACTGCTTTGAGAGCTTCATAAAAACCTCTGTGATCACCGAGATCTGCACAACGTTGTGTCTTTTCTGCTAAATCAATCCACCACTTGTTCTGAATGTCTCGGAGTTTTTGTTGGAGTTTACTACATGCGAGACGAAAGGCTGTTTTTCTTACATGGCAAGATGGCTGGGCGAGGAATGCCTGGTGAGCAGTTCTCTTCTTTGCCAACAGCTCCTGGATCTCTTGGTTGTTTTCATCAAACCAGTCTTGGTTTTTCTTGAGGGAGAATCTAGGGATTCTTCAGCAGACTGCAGGATACTGTTTTTGATGTGTTGCCAAAGCACTGTAGGAGAAGAATTTGTAGGGTGGTCTTCAAGTTTTGCTTGCAGATTTGCCTGGAAGTTGTCTCTCACAACAGCCTGTTGAAGATTGTTGACTTGGAGTCTCCTCTTTAAGATGCCACCCCTCTTAGGTTTGAGCTTAAGGTGTAGATTTAGTTTACATCTTACAAGGCGATGGTCTGTTTGACATTCTGCACTGGGCATCACTCGAGTATGACGGACATCACGGATGTTTCTCTGGTGCACTAAAACATAATGAGGTGCCACTGCTTGGATCGGGGATGCATCCAGGTGGTCTTCAAACTGTCTTTCTGCTGAAATATGGTGTTTGTAATAGTCAGCTTCTGTTCTGCACAAAACTCTAGCAGAAGGCGCCCATTATCATTACAGTTTCCAACACCGTGCTTGCCTAATACACCTTTCCAGGCTTCAAAGTTTTTTCCTACTCTGGCATTGAAATCACCAAGGATAATGATTTTATCTTCTGCAGGGACCTTTTGTATGAGGTGGCGTAGTCTGAGTAGAATTTGTCTTTCTCCACAGGATCAGCTTGCATAGTTGGGGCATATATACTGAAGAGAACAGCATGTGGGAGGCATAAGGAGATAATGCGATCAGAGTGACCTGTCGGCAACGTCTCGAGTTTAGAGGCGATGGAATTTTTAATAATAAAGCCTACTCCTGAAAGATGTTTCTCAGTTTTGGGTTTGCCAGACCAGTAGAGTGTGTAGCCAGTTCTTTAAGGCTGCCTTCCTCATGGAGACGAACTTCACTAAGAACAGCGATGTCAATATTAAGCCGTGATAGTTCATGGGCTATTAGAGCAGAGCGACGCTCAGGATGTCCACTATCTGCAGAATCTTGCATGGTTCAAACAAACAAAGGGGAATTACATTTTCACTCGGCATTCACACCACATGTACACGACGCATTCATCCTCAGGCGTTCAAATATGACCATCTCCTTTTCTCCCTCCTTGGAGAAGCACCTGTTAGGCCAGACCCTGCTTTCCTGCAGCCTGCCAAGGCACAGTTGGCTCCATCTCAATTCCCTGGCCAGATGTTGATCTTCTTGATTGATGTTGATCTTATGTTGACTTCCTTCTTAACACTGTCAACGTTTCTGTGATCACTGTCCCCATTCTTATCAGAGTTTACTTTTCAGTTCTTACTAGCTGAACCCGGCCACGTGCTTTTTCTCTTTCCTGTGTCCCAGTCTATATATATATGTGTTTTTTTGTGTGTATCTATGTATATGGATTTGTGTCTATGTGCACATATGTGTGTGTATATATGTGTGTACACTTATGTATATGTGTGTTTACAAAAACACACATATACATAAGTGTACACACATATATACACACACATATGTGCACATATATGTATATGCGTGTATATGTGTAGATGTGTGTAAGTACAGATGTGTGTATGTATGTGTGCATGTGTATATTTCAGTGCATGTATGTATGTGTGTATGTGTGCATGTCTATATGGACATATGTGTGTGCATGTGGCGAAGACCAACAGTAACATCCCTTCCAGCCTTTTATACTTCCTTTCTTCCCTCTCCCCCTCATCCCTCAGCTTTTCTCTTCTCTCTGTCCTCCTGCCTCTTCTCCCTCCCTTCCTTTCCCTCCTTCCTGCCATCCCTCCCCTTTCTGTATCAGTTCTTGCTGCCCTTGTCTCCCTCCCTCCATTCCCTCCCTACCTTTTTCCTTCCTTTTGCTAGTCCCTTCACCAGCTTCTACCTCTTGTATTGCCTTTTATTACCTGTCTGTTTTCTGTTCCTCCTTCCTGCGTGACCGCTTTCCTTCTTTCTTTCCGCCCTTCCTTCCCTCCTTCCCTGTTTCCTTTTTTTCCTTATTGTCTTCTTCCTTCCTTGGGTCTTTCCTTCCTTCCTTCTTTCATTCCTTTGGGGGGGGGAGGTGGTTAAGGAGGAAGCTGGGAGGAGGTGGGAGGGGCGCTGTCCTTGTTTGCTGCAGCAGAGGCCTCCAGATGCCACGGCTTTGCCGAAGACAGCGGGCCTCCTTCCTCCTTTTTGGTCTTCCTCAGCCAGCGCCAAGAAGTACAGTGCGCGCCCCATCTGTTGGGGGGGGGGGGGAGCTGTTCCAACCGCCTTTGCCATGCGCGGTTTTTCTTGGCCTGCCCCAGTGGTTTCTGGGAGTTGTAGTCCCAAATGTTTTTACGGTTTTTTGGCTGTTGTCTTTAATTTTTTTGGTGGTTTTTTTTGGCAAACGTACCTCGTTGGGTTATGTGTCAGTGTGACCTGGTTTTGTGTGTGTTCGTTGTGTAGTTTTGCTGTCTATAAGCTTATAAACACGGATTGAAGATTTATAGATAGATAGATAGATAGATATATAGATTAGCAGGTTTTTAATCACAGTCCAGCAAGCAGGTAGTTAGTCATTGTAGACTTGGGTCTTTTACTGGTGTTTCCAAAATTATTAACTCCATTCATACATCCTTCCATTCATTCCCACACATCATATTACTTTTACATTTCTCAAATCTGCACATTGAATTTCTTATTACACTCTGGGTTAAGGATGGTGCTGTTGGACGCCAGGTCTGTGAATGCGAAAACTAGTCATCCAGGACTTGATTCTGGATGAGGACGCAGACCTGGCTTGCATAACAGAGACCTGGTTGGATGAGGCAGGGGGTTAATCTCGCCCAGCATCAGCCAAGATCTGGAGGGCGGGGAGGTGGGGTTGCAGTGCTCTACAGGGATTCCATCTCCTTGGCCAGATGCTGCATTCCATGGACACCCTCATTTGAATGCGTCCACCTGAGGGTAGGAGACAGAATAGAGATACTTGTAGTGTACCGACCACCTCGCAACACTACAACCTCCCTACCTGAGCTAGCCAGGGTGATCTCGGGCCTGGCACTGGAGTCCCAACGGCTTATAGTGCTGGGGGACTTCAAGGTTCATGCAAAGACCTCCCTGTCGGGAGCGGCTCAGGATTTCATGGTAACCATGGCAACCATGGGGCTGTCCTAAGTGGTTTCTTGTCCTATTCACAGTGCTGGATATACATTGGACTTGGTGTTCTGTCAGGATGGGAGGAAGGTGGCGGTATGGAGGAACTCTTTTTAGTCCCACTGTCATGGACCAACCACCACTTGGTCAAGTTTATTTATTTATTTACTAGCTTGGGGACCCGGCCCTGCCCGGGTTATTTGAGAAAGGCATTGTGTGCCAAAGTTGGCCCTTATCAGATGTTTACGTGGCTCGCAGTGGTCTCAGGAAGTTAAAGAAGGTACTGCGAGTCCCATCGGCCATGGTCCATTGCTTTGAACCAGATTATATGAGTGTGGACTCCGAAAACCCAGTTCAAAGCCGATATGGTGGGGTTTTCTGCCTGAACATTCAGGGTTATAAGCCTGTGTGGAAGGTCCCTGGGTTATGTGAGTTCCTTTGCACACATCTGAATAAAATCCCATGCTATGTGGTTTGAACCAGATTATATTGGTGTGGACTCAGAAAACCCAGTTCAAAGCCGAGATGGTGCACCAGGATGTAGAGTGGGTCTTGAGGGTTCTGTGTGGCAAGTTTGGTCTTGTTCTCTCATTGTTTGGGGTCGCAAAGGGGTCGCAAAGTGTTTTGGCCTTAAACTCCCACCATGCCTGACTGCCTCAGGCCTTTTCCTTTCCCCCTCTGCCACTTTGGAGCCTCGGAATGTTCGTGTTGGCGACTCCCTCAGGCCTTTGCCTTATCCCCACTCTGGCAGTTTAGAGGGTCGGAATGTTCGTGTTGGCTGGCCAATAGAGGCGTTATGCAAATAGTCCCTCACTGACAACCAATCATGTTGTCAGAATGTAGAGGCCGGGAGCCAATCAGAACGCTGCCACATACAAACAAACATACATACATACATACTGTACATACATACAAACTTTCCGCTTTATTATATACTAGCTTGGGGACCCGGCGGTGCCCGGGTGATTTGAGAAGTGCAGCAGGATGTAGAGTGGGTCATGGGGGCTCTGTGTGCCAAGTTTGGTCTTGAGCCATCATTCTTGGGAGTTGCAGTGGTATCATGAAATTACTGAAGGTAGTGGAAGTCCCATCATCTCTGGTCCACCCTCCCCCAAAGTGTAGTAGGATGTAGATTGGGCCATGGGGGCTCTGTGTGCTAAGTTTGGTCTGTATTGGTGAATGGATGAGGGTTGCATTGTTTGTAGGAAGTGAGTGAAGGTACTTCCAAGTCCCATCATCCGTGGTCCGACTCACAGTAAACTGCACCAGGCTGTAGAGTGGGTCATGAGGGCTCTGTGTGCCAGGTTTGGTGTTGATCAGTCATTGGATTACGTTTGTAGCAGGCTTGGAAAGTGAGGGAAGGTACTGCAAGTCCCATCGTCCATGTTCTGGCCCCCTCCAAAGTTCAGTAGGATGTAGAGTGGGTCACTGGGGCTCTGTGTGCCAAGTGTGGTCTTTCTTGGTGTTTGTTGGGGGCCGCAGTTGTCTGTGGGAACAGAGGGGTGTGAAAGTACTACACATCCCATCATCCATTGTTAGTCCTCCCCCGAACCTCACCAGGACGTGAAGGCAGTCATGGGGGTTATGTGTGCCAAGTGTGGTCTCGATCAGTAATTGGATGAGGGTCGCAGCGGACTTGGGAAGTGAGTAGGGGTACTTCAAGTCCCATCATCCATGGTCCACCCTCCTCCGATCTGCACCAGGATGCAGAGTGGGTCATGAGGGCTCTGTGTGGCAGGTTTCGTGTTGATCAGTCATAGGAGTAGGTTTGTAGCAGTCTTGGAAAGTGAGGGAAGGTACTGCAAGTCCCATCATCCATGTTCTGGCCCCCTCCAAACTTCAGTAGTATGTAGAGTGGGTCACTGGGGCTCTGTGTGCCGTGTGGACTTTATCAGTGTTTGTTGGGGGCTGCACCAGGACGTAGAGTGGGTCATGGGGGCTGTGTGTGCTAAGTGTGGTCTGTATTGGTCCTTTGTGGTGGCTTCAGTGGTCTGTGGGAACCAAAGTGTTTGAAAGTACTACAAATCCCATAATCCGTGGGTCATGTCCCCCGAACCGCGCCAGGACGTAAAGGGTGTTAGGGGGGTTATGTGTACCAAGTTTGGTGCAGGTCCATCACCCGCGCTGGTCGCTGTGGCCTGTGAAAGTGGCTGCCACATATCCGCCCTTCCGCCCTCCGCACACATACATACATAACATACATACAAACATTCCGCTTTATAAAGGTATACAGATAGAAATAGAAATAGAGAAGAGATAGAAACAAATTACAGAGGAAAAACAAACAACCATCACCTCTCCAAGATTTACATCATTTATATCCCGCCCTTCTCACCCAGGGGACTCAGGGCGGATCACAATGCACATACAGGCAAACATTCAATGGCATTGACATTCAACATATATAGACAGACATAGAGGCAATTTAACATTCCAGCTTCTGGCCAGATTTATGGCCTCGTAAATCAGTTAAATTTAGCCTCCCCACAAAGTGGTACCTAATTTTCCTACTTAACAGATGCAACTGTCTTTCGGGTTGCAAAGGTCAACAACAAGCTACACAAATTGGCCGAGAGTTCACCCTGACCCGGACAGGTCTCGAACTCATGACCTTCTGATCAGTAGAGATCTTATGCAGCTGACACCCAGCCAGCTGCGCAACATTCCCGGTGCCAATGAGTTTAGACCCATTGCACTCCCTGACCTCCGCAGAGGTGGAGGACCCATTAAGATGGTCCGCCCCAGGAGGCTTATGGATCCAGAAGGATTCCTAACGGCTCTTGGGGAATTTCCCGCCACCATTCTGTTGATGTTCTGATCACTATAGCTGAGATTACCAGGGCAATAGACACAATTGCTCTGGAGTGACCCCTTTTGAGCAGCAGAGCTAAACCAGCCCCTAGGTTCAACGAGGAGCTGGCAGCAATCACGCGAATGAAGAAGAGTCTAGAGTGCGTGTGGCGGACATCTCGCAGCGAGTCAGACCGAACATGGGCGTGCGCCTATGCAAGGGCATACTCCGTGGCAGTGAAGGCTGCAAGTAAATCTCACATTGCGGCAAATACTGCGTCCGCGAGGAATCATCCAGCTGAGTTGTTTCGAACAGTCAGAGGTTTGTTGAACCCTGCCATTTGTGACGAGGTCCCTGGCCCTTCGACGTCCCGCTGTGAGGTATTTGCATGGTTCTTCGCGGATAAAGTCACTCTGATTTGCTCCAACCTGGACGCCACAGTTACTGCAGTCTCTGAAGGTGTAGCGAGAGCACCTGCTTGTCTGGTTTTAATGGCTTCATTTCAATTTGTGCAACTCGAGGATGTTGACAAGATTCAGGTCAGGGTGAACTCTCGGCCAATTTGTGTAGCTTGTTGTTGACCTTTGCAACCCGAAAGACAGTTGCATCTGTTAAGTAGGAAAATTAGGTACCACTTTGTGGGGAGGCTAAATTTAACTGATTTACGAGGCCATAAATCTGGCCAGAAGCTGGAATGTTAAATTGCCTCTATGTCTGTATATATGTTGAATGTCAATGCCATTGAATGTTTGCCTGTATGTGCATTGTGATCCGCCCTGAGTCCCCTGGGTGAGAAGGGCGGAATATAAATGATGTAAATCTTGGAGAGGTGATGGTTGTTTGTTTTTCCTCTGTAATTTGTTTTTCTAGTGTATGTTCTTTCTGGTTATGTGGTTTGGAGTATGCATGTATATATGTTGTTGGTTTATCTTTCTTTATTCGCAATAAAAAAATTTTAAAAAAAGATTCTTGGAGAGGCGAGGGGGGACCACATGCATCCTAGACCCCTGCCCATCCTGGCTGATAAAGGAAGCCAGAGGGGGTTTGGCAGAGTGGGTCAAGGTAGTGGTTAATGCCTCCCTTCGGAAGGCAAAATTCCAGCGAGCTTAAAAGAAGCTGTGATAAAACCGCTGTTGAAAAAGCCATCACTGGATCCCACTGATTTGAACAACTTTCAGCCAGTTTCCAATTTCCCCTTTTTGGGCAAAGTCCTGGAACGTGTGGTGGCCTCGCAGCTCCAGGGGTTCTTGGACGAAGTTGACTATCTGAATCTGTTGCAGTCTGGTTTCAGACCGGGTCATGGAACTGAAACAGCCATGGTCGCCTTAGTGGATGATCTCCGCAAAGAGCTCGGCAGGGGAAATGTGTCCCTGTTGGTTCCCTGGACCTCTCAGCGGCCTCCAATACCGTTGACCACGGTATCCTTCTGGGGCGCCTCGTGGGGATGGGTCTTGGGGGTGCTGTTCTGCAGTGGCTCCAGTCCTTCCTGGAGGGCCATTCCCAGAAGTTGTTGCTGGGGGACTCCTGCTCGGCCCCACAGCCATTGTCCTGTGGTGTCCCACAGGGCTCAGTATTATCCCCATGTTGTTTAATATCTACGTGAAGCCGTTGGGTGAGATTATCGAGTTTTGGAGTTTGATGCCATCTGTATGCAGATGACACCCAACTTTATCACTCATTTCCACCAGATGCTAAGGAGGCTGTCCAGGTCGTGAACCAGTGCCTGGCCGCTGTGACGGTCTGGATGAGGGCGAACAAATTGAAGTTGAATCCTGACAAGACAGAGGTCCTCCTGGTCAGTCGCAAGGCCAAAGTGGGTATAGGTTCACAGGCTTTGCCGGATGGGGTTCGCAGCTTGGGAGTCCTCCTGGACCAGGGGTGGGCAATTATTTTTTCCAAGGGGCCACACGAGAGCCAAAAAATATTATGGAGGGCCGCACCTAAAGGCTGAACTACATTCTAATCCACATTATTTATTTATTTATTTATTTATTTATTTATTTTCTATATTTTCTATATATTACACATCATTAATATTAACATATTAATATATCAAGAAATATTCATATATTAGTATTAATATCATAATTATTATATCATAGTATATATATAGACATTATATTGAAATTATAATATAATATAACATATTATATTATTTATTATATTATTATAATAAAATTATTATAAAATAATAATAAAAACCACTAAAATAAAACAAAATGAAATTCAAGAAGACAAGGTGCAAACCAAGGTGGAGGCTGACATCCTCAAGAGAGGAAGGATCCAAGATGGAATGGCCCAATGGACCCAGCCCAGATGGATGCAAGGAATAATCACCCCCCCCCCCCCAAATGCCAAGAGGAAGAGGGCACCCGGTTCCTGACTTCTACCCACCTCTGGCTCCGGTTACCCTTGGAGTTTCCACTCCGAAACAAAAAGAATCTGAATTAGGAAGGCGGGGGGGAACAACAGAGGCAGGCACACTCAAGCTCTTTGGGAAACCCCACAAGTTCCTGGGGAAAAGCTGGCTGCTGGGAAAAGCTGGCTGTTTTCTCATGGGGAGGGCTTGGTTGATTAGTCCTTGCAGCCAAAAGGCCACGGAGCCCTCCCCACGAGAAAACGCAGCCAGCCCCTGCTTTTCCCCCTGCCTCCTTCCCAAGGAAACCCTCCGCCAGGCAGGCTCCCTCCCTCCCCCGCTCTCTCGCCTCTGGACTTCGGGTACTGCTCGCCTTTTGGATGCAAGGAATAATCAACCAAGGCGAGGGAGGAAGAGGCGGCGGGGCTCACCTTGTGCTGGAAATGGGGGAGCAGCACCCGAAGTCCAGGAGCGAGGGAGGGAGGGAGGGAGCCTGCCTGGCGGAGGGTTTCCTTGGGAAGGAGGCTGAGGCAGTCCTGCTCCACCGCCGCCTGGCTCCAGCGGGCGAGGATCGAGCCGGGAGAACTAACTCTCAGGCGGCGGCGGAGGGGGATTCCGCCATGTCAGTCACAGGCGGCATCGAGCAGGAAGTTATTCGGTATCCGCAGCGAGGGACAGGAAGAGGCACTCTGCCCTCCCTCCCTCCCCTCTCTTCTGGAAGGAAGCCGCGGGCCGGATGGCATCACCCAAAGGGCCGCATTTGGCCCGCGGGCCGTAGTTTGCCCACCCCTGTCCTGGACTCATTGCTGAGCCTAGAACCACAGGTTGCAGTGGTGGTTAGGAGGGCTTTTGCACAATTAAAACTTGTGTGCCAGCTGTGCCCATACCTTGAGAAGCCAGACTTGGCCACAGTGGTCAACACTCTCGTTACACCGATAGAGTACTGCAGTGTACTATACGTGGGGTTGCCTTTGAAGACTGTTCGGAAGCTTCAAATGGTCCAACGAGAGGCAGCCAGGTTAAAAACTGGGGCGGCATACAGGGAGCACACAACTCCCATGTTGCACCAGCTCCACTGGCTGCCAGTTTGCTACCGGGCACAATTCTGAATGCTGACTTTAGCCTATAAAGCCCTAAACGACCCCGGCCCAGTTTACCTGTCCAAATGCATCTCCCTTTACGAACCATTAAGATGTGGGGAGGCCCTGCTCTCGGTCTCACCACCGTCACAGGCATGTTTGGCGGGGACGAGAGACAGGGCCTTCTCAGTGATTGTCCCCGGTTATGGAACTCCCATCCCGGTGAGATTAGATCAGCCCCTCCCTCCTGTCATTCAGAAGGATGGTGAAGACATGGCTGTGGGGCCAAGCCTTTGGGGCAGTGCAAAGAGCAATAATAGAAAGGGTCCTGAGATTGATTTTAAGCATCTGATTTTAAAGTGGGTATAAGTGATTTTAATGTTTGCATATATTTATGGTTTTATGTCCCGGCATTGAATGTTTGCCATAGTATCATTGCTGTGCCCCGCCCTGAGTGCCTTGAGTCAGTGGAGTGAGAAGGGCAGAATAGAAAGGTGTTTAAGAAATAAACAAATAAATATATTTCATGCTCTTTTTGTGGAGCCTGCCAATGTCCTGCCTGACAGAATGCCTCTCAGCTTGGCTTACCTCAGACTTGATTCAGCCCCCAACAATCCCTTTTCACCTCTCAATCCCTTTAGAGAATGAACCCGGGGTTTCCCCCAGCACAACTTTTAGGGAGGAGTAGGAGGCGGCACAAGGCAGCCAGGAGAATTCTGGGAAATGTGGTTTGGGAAGGCAGTCTGTGGCAGAGAATGCAAAAGGCTCCACCCTAAAGTTCCACAGAGCATGGAGGCTTCTGCATCCCTGTCTCTATTTTTGTAGTCTCTTGTGTAGAAGTTTGTATTTTCCTTTGTTTTTCTCTTTTCATTTCTTCTGCCTGATGTTTCATACATTTGTGGTATAGGCTTTGTAAGAATGCAGTATGTCAAGAGCTTTACAGGCTAGTCATCATCATCATCATCATCATCTTTATTTATACTCTGCCACCATCTCCCAAGGGGACTCGGGGTGGCTTACGCGAGGCCAAGTCCAGCAATACAGTAAGACTATAAAACAAACACAGCAAAATATTGAAATAAAAAAAATGAAATAAAATACAAAACCATTTAAGAACACCTCAAAATATAAAATCACAACATTTAAAACACAGAAATTGTTCATATTGGGTGGGTCAATTTCAATAGATTGCAAATGTAAAAACACTGGGTGAGACATCGGTGTAATGTATCTGGACAGGGGATCCGAAAAAAATAGAGTAGGGTGAGATTGCACAGCAGGTAGAATAAAGTGCTAGCGAGGGCATTTTTCCAGAGGAAGGTCATGTCAGGGTTTTATTGTTCATTCCTTCATTCATTGAAGGCGCACTGGAACAGCCAAGTTTTCAAGCTCTTCCTAAAGACTGCCAGGGTGGGGGCTTGCCTAATATCTCTAGGGAGCGAGTTCCAGAGTCCTCTCAATGCCTCCAGGTGCCTTGCTTTAGAAACGTGGGGCTGGGATCACGCTTCAGGGAAAGGGGATCGGGAAAACATTTTTTCCTGAGTTGGAAGAAATCTACACAAGACAATGACGTGTTTTTCTCCCAAGACTGACCACTTGGGATTGCCTGCCCGTGCAGGTGGTCACTCAAGTTCTGAGTTGGGATGTGAGGAAGCGGGATCTGGGCAGGAAATGCTTTGCAACCTGAGACCTTTCTGCGCTGACCATATTGTTAGAGCTCTTCCTTTACAAAGGTTGGGTTACACTCTGAACACATTGCAGTGCAAGAAATCTCTCATACGCAGAATCTTGCGCCATCATCCCCTTTGTATCTGAACAGAGGTTTTTCTTTCTTGGGCAGTTGGCTCATCTGAGTTGGGCCACTCTTTCTCCCTTCTTCCCCTGATACATAAGTAGGTTATTGTTCTTCATCTCCAGCGAGATCTTTCTTTTCTCTGCTCCTGATGAGATTTTCCTCTCATTCTTCCGGCAGGTAATCTCTGAATGAACCTTGTGAAGAACACTTTGCCCTTTGCCTTCGGTCTTCAATCAAAGTACTCAGCACTGACAAGAACAAGAAATAAGTTGGAGAAATTATATTTCCAGCTACAAACCTGTGAATTCAAGTAGGAAAGGTGGGATTGTGCTGTAAAAAGAGGGGCTTGGTAAAGAGGAAAGAAGACTACAGCAATACAAAGACTGAGAAGAGGAAACCTTGTCCTGTTCAGGAGAACATATCTGTGAAGTTCTGGCATAATATTTGATTCATAAACGTAAAAGAATGGAAAATCTCAATTCACTGTCAAAATCACACACAGGGGAGAAGTTACATAATTGTATGGACTGTGGGAAATGTTTCACTGGGAGAAGTTCTCTTACTAAACATCAACGAACTCACACAGGAGAGAAGCCGTATACATGCGTGGAATGTGGAAAGAGCTTCAGTCATAGTGGAAATCTGCGTATCCATCAAAGAACCCACACAGGAGAGAAGCCACATAAATGCATAGAATGTGGAAAGAGCTTCAGTCAGATTGGAAAGCTGCATCCATCAAAGGACCACACAGGGGAGAAGCCACATATTTGCATGGAATGTGGAAAGAGCTTCAGTCAGAGTGGAAAGCTGCGTATCCATCAAAGAACCCACACAGGAGAGAAGCCACATAAATGCATGGAATGTGGAAAGAGCTTCAGTCAGAGTGGACATCTGCGTTCCCATCAAAGGACCCACACAGGAGAGAAGCCACATACATGCATGGAATGTGGAAAGAGCTTCAGTCAGAGTGGAAATCTGCGTATCCATCAAAGGACCCACACAGGAGAGAAGCCACATATTTGCATAGAATGTGGAAAGAGCTTCAGTCAGAGTGGAAATCTGCGTAAACATCAAAGGACCCACACAGGAGAGAAGCCACATAAATGCATTGAATGTGGAAAGAGCTTCAGTCAGAGTGGAAATCTGCGTATCCATCAAAGAACCCACACAGGAGAGAAGCCACATACATGCATGGAATGTGGAAAGAGCTTCAGTCAGAAGATCTGCATTCCCATCAAAAAAGGACCCATACAGGAGAGAAGCCACATACATGCATTGAATGTGGAAAGAGCTTCAGTCAGAGTGGAGATCTGCGTTCCCATCAAAGAACCCACACAGGAGAGAAGCCCCATAAATGCATTGAATGTGGAAAGAGCTTCAGTCAGAGTGACCATCTGCGTATCCATCAAAGGACCCACACAGGAGAGAAGCCACATAAATGCATTGAATGTGGAAAGAGCTTCAGTCAGAGTGGAGATCTGCGTATCCATCAAAGAACCCACACAGGAGAGAAGCCACATACATGCATGGAATGTGGAAAGAGCTTCAGTCAGAGTGGAAATCTGCGTATCCATCAAAGAACCCACACAGGGGAGAAGCCACATAAATGCATTGAATGTGGAAAGAGCTTCAGTGAGAGTGGAAAGCTGCGTATCCATCAAAGGATCCACACAGGAGAGAAGCCACATAAATGCATTGAATGTGGAAAGAGCTTCAGTCAGAGTGGACAGTCTGCGTATCCATCAAAGAACCCACACAGAGGAGAAGCCACATAGATGCATTGAATGTGGAAAGAGCTTCAGTCAGAGTGGAGATCTGCATAAACATCAAAGAACCCACACAGGAGAGAAGCCACATAAATGCATTGAATGTGGAAAGAGCTTCAGTCAGAGTGGAGATCTGCGTTCCCATCAAAGGACCCACACAGGGGAGAAGCCACATAAATGCATTGAATGTGGAAAGAGCTTCAGTCAGAGTGGAGATCTGCATTCCCATCAAAGAACCCACACAGGGGAGAAGCCACATAAATGCATTGAATGTGGAAAGAGCTTCAGTCAGATTGGACATCTGCGTATCCATCAAAAAACCCACACAGGAGAGAAAGCACGACCAAATATAAGAGGCACCTAATTTTACCACAAAAATTGGGAAAACTTACTGACTTGAGTATAGGCCGAGGGTGGGAAAAGCAGAGCTATTGGTAAATTTCAAGAATAAAAATAAAAATGGATACCAATCAAATTACATTAATTAAGGCATCTATCGGTTAAATGTTTCTGAATATTTGCCTAAAACTGTAATTTAAGATAAAACTGTCAAACTCTGATTAAATCATTATTCTAACCTTCTTCAGTGTAAATGTGCTTACATATCCTTCCAATAATAAATAGGATACAATTATAAATGTAATAGTAATAATAACAATGGAGTAAAATAAAAATGTATTATTAATAATAAAGGTAATGATGGCATAAAATAAATGTAATAACAACAATGATGGGGTAAAATAATAAATGTAATAGTAAAATAATCAATGTATTATTAATAATAAATAGGGAAAAAATCAATGTATTAATAATAAATAGGGGGAAAACTAAATAATAGTATTAACAGAATAAAATAAATGTAATAATGATAGCAAAAATAATAAATGTAATAATAAGAACAATAGAGTAAAATAATAAATGTAATAATAAATAGAGAAAAATAAGAAATTATTATTATTTATTAAACTTGTTAGTCGCCACTCCCATACGGCTCGGGGCGACTTACTGAGTTCAAGTTCAACTGGACAGACCAGTAAGAACGATACAACAAACAGCAATACACAATACAAAAGAAAAACAATACACTAAATAAATACTAAGCAACTAATAGATGTTACAGGGCTGTCTTTCCTGGGGCCTTGGTCTCCTCCTTTCGTTTGTCTCTGAGACTAGGCAAGTCAGATTATAATATTAACAGAATAAAATTGTAACTGTAATAGCAATAGAGTAAAATAATAAATATAATAATAAGAGTAAAAGAAATGTAATAATAATTGAGTACAATAATAAATGTAATAATAGTAAATTATAAATGTAACAACAACAACAAATACAACAATAATAATCAAATTATCGCCATAGTTAATTTTAACTACAGCATTTTTTTTCGTCAGGCGGCTAAATCATGCCAGGCAAATGCCAGCGTCACAGGAGACACATTCTAAATAACAATAATAAAAATAATAAGAAGAGACCCATCTCTGCATTAAAAACGTGGGGGTGGTGGCTAGCCTACCTGGGCTGGAGGAATTCCATTGTACCACTGCTCCTGCGGACCCAAGGGGTGGAGCCCTGGAGAAACGCAGGTGTTATATATGCTCGCACCTGGGCCCCACTCATGTGAGTAGGGCCAAAAGGGGGAGGGGCTCGTTGAGCCCGACTGGAAACTCTTATTGTAGATTGTGAATCCACCAAGTTTCACGACTGATAAGGGCATCATGATTGTTGGCATGCACACTGATGGTGACCCTCTCCAGGGCCGCGAATCGAAAAGATTCAGGGTTATGGCTCTGTGACCAGAAGTGGCGGTATAAGATGGTGTTGTCGTGTGCGGTACGTATCCTGAACGATGTTCAAATGCGGGTACGTAAGGGGCGTGACGACATCCCTACGTAATATAGGCCACACCCACAAATGATGACATAGATGGTATTCTCCGTGTTGCAGTTGAGGAAATCCCGGATAGTAAATAATCTGTGAGACTTCAGGCTCGGAATGTCCTTGCAACATAATGCTTGGGTACAGGACGAACACCCCCCACATGGCCAAAAACCTGACGTAGAGTGTGAGAATACGCGTTGGCGGGATAACGTAGAATGTACCAGCAGGTCCTTAAAGTTACTGGTGCGCTTATACGCGACCATGGGGAATTCACGAAACGCCGGTATAGGGGGCAATATATCCCAGAACTTCTTGACAATGCTGACAATCTCACGGCTATGGGGAGTGAGGGTCAGTGGCCAAACCAACCGAGTGTGAGGAGGTTTGCGCTTCTTATGAAGAAGGGAGTCTCTGCAAGTGCCATTGGCCTTGATGCGGGCCTGTTGTACAACCCGGGGCGGGTAACCTCGAGCGCTGAGTTGGTCCCCAAACTTATCAGCGTCATTATGGTAATCGACAATGCGGGTTGAGTTCCTCTTCAGTCTTAGAAACTGTGAAAATGGGAGGCTGTGCCTAAGAGATGAGGAATGATGACTCCTGAAATGGAGGATGGAATTCTTGTCTGTTGGCTTCTTATAGCAGCGGACACCCAGCCTATTGCCCATCTTGTAAACAGTGGTATCCAAGAAGTTAACGGAATCTCGACTGTGCTCCATCGTAAATTGGATGGATGGATTCCAGGAATTCAACCAGGTGAGGAACTCAGCCATGGGGGTATCATGTCGTAAGAGGATGAAGCAATCATCTATGTAGCGCCCGAAGAATTTGATGTACTTGGCCGGGGATAATGGATCATGTAAAAATCTCTTCTCGAGATGTCCCATATAAAGGTTGGCTATTGATGGAGCGCAACTCTGGCCCATTGACACTCCGTTGACTTGCAAATAAAAATCGGATCCAAATGCAAAATAATTGTATTCAAACAAGCAGTCAACGAGTTCAATCAGAAATGCGGAAGGTGGAAGATCATTTCTCCAGCGGGTATGTATGCTGCTCCCGCCAACTTTTTGTTACTGTTTCGCTACTACCCTGTGCATGCCTTTACATTTGTATGTTCATTGTTCCTACGTGGTTTGACTGGGGACTGCTTATCTTTATGTATTGATGCTTATTATATTTTGATGCATTGCTGCCATTGACTGAATACAAGTTCATTGGTATTTCCTTTATTGTGTTTGTAATTCATGACCTTGAGTGCTGTTTCCATTATTTGGAGCACAGCATCATTTAGAAAAACTCAGAGGCAGCTCAAATTATTTAATATGGGCTACCAAAGTGCGAGCAGTTTTGGCAAAGGAGGAGCTGTTATCCTGCTTAACACATCGACCTATTTCTGATGCAGAAAGGTTGAAAGATGGCAAGGCAAGGGCTACCATCATCCTGTCAGTTGACGATAGGAACCTCACATATTTAGCTCTGGAAGAAACAGCCGCTGACTGTTGGAAAAGGCTTGAAAAGCTGTATCAGCAGGCTACTGGAGGCTCAAAAGTTTTATTGAGCAGAGAACTGTTTTCACTGAAGTTTCTGTCAATGGAAGATTGTGCCAGAGAGACTCATTTGAGTAAAATGCTGAGCCTATTTAATGATTTAGCAGCAAGGGGCACCAATTTTACAGAAGATCAGAGAGGCTTAATTCTACTAAGCAGTTTGGGGCAGAGCTACAACTCTTTCACTTGAAAAAGAAAAAGTGTCCTATTTTTGGGGAAACACGGCGGGAGCAACTTTGTGTTTTGCTGCCAGGAGACGAGGACGCAATGAAGCCATGGCTTCAAACTACAAGAAAGGAGATTCCACCTGAACATGAGGAAGAACTTCCTGACTGGGAGAGCCGTTCAACAGTGGAACTCTCTGCCCCGAGCTTCTTTGGAAGCTTTTAAACAGGCTGGATGGCCATCTGTCGGAGGTGCTTTGAATGCGATTGTCCTGCTTCTTGGTAGGAAGAGTTGGACTGGACGATGGCCCACGAGGTCTCTTCCGACTCTAGGACTCTATGGAACGAGATTGGGACCTACGACTAATTCACTAGTTGTAACAATGAGGGGACATTTGTGTATTGTGGGTTTTAGGAATGAGTTTATTTACAAACGGAAGAGTGAATATAGAACAGCATTTAAAGTGAGTAAATGCAGATAGAAACCAGCGTACGGCAAGAGTTTCCTTGATCCGGAGTTCTCTTAGTTTTGCTCTTATTGTGTAGGTGTGTGTTGTTCAGTCTCTCGTGTTTGTTAAGGATTCCTTTTTAAAAATTCCCAAATTGTAATTTGTATGAAAATGCTTTTCTTTCTTGCCTTTGAATAAATATTTTGACAAAACAGAGTGTGATGTGGCAGCTACAAATGCCAACGTGATTCTCGGCTGTGCCAATAGGAGACGTTGTGTCCACACCCAAGGGAGTCGCGGCCTCCTTCCTCCTGCTTTGCTCAGACCTCGCCTGGCATCGCTCTCTCTCCAGTTCTGGGCCTCAGCACAACTCAAGGCGGAGGGGGCCAAGCCAGAGTATCTCCAGGGACGGGCTGTAGGGAACGGCCGAGAGAGCTGGGTGTGTTTAGCTTAGAGCAGTGCTTCTCAACCTGTGGGTCTTACTTTCTTTTGACCCCCAAAATCCCCACTACGGCTTACTTTGAGTGCGGCACATTAGCCGACGGTACCTGCCGTACCCCGAAAGTAACCCTTTCCCCTTGGCCGCCGCGTCACTCGGTCCCGCCTCCTCCTCGGTCCCGCCTCCTCCGCCTGCCGCCGCCTCCCTCCGCCTCCGGTGCCGCCTACCTCCGCCTCCGGTGCCGCCTACCTCCGCCTCCGGTGCCGCCTACCTCCGCCTCCGGTGCCGCCTGCCGCGCCTGCCTCCGCCGCCGCTGGCGGCCCACGCCTGCGCCAGGCGCGGCTGCGCCAGGCGCGCTCCAAACCTTCTGTCCATGCTCGAATGTCTGCGCATGGGCAGAAGGTACCAGCAGCGTCTGGCGCGCCGCTGACGCTGGGTGCGCGCTGCTCAGGCCTTCTGCCCATGCGCGAATGTCTGCGCATGGGCACAAGGTACCAGCGCTCCCGCGCGCCTGCGTCAGCGCGCCAGCGTCAGACGCTGCGCTCGGCGTGGGGCCGCTGTCGGGCGGCGGAGGAGGCAGGCGGCAGCGGGCGGCACCGGGGGCGAAGGTAGGCGACACCGAGGCGGAGGTAGCGGCACCGAGGCGGAGGAGGCGGTGGCGGGCGGAGGCGAGGAGGCGGGACAGTGACGCGGCGGCCGGGGTACGTCTTATTTTCGAGTACGGCTTACATTAGCCGGCCCCTGACACCCCCGATACGTCTTACAATCGGGGTGTCATACTTTCGGGGAAACACGGTAAGTGTAGGCCAGCTGGTCAGTCGCCTGAGCTGAGGCGTTGCCATAGCGACAGAACCGGCTGTTGGAATGCGTTTGAGTGAGAGAAGCCAAAGGGGCGGAGCTAACTGCCACTTGGGAGGGGCGGCCATTTTGAAAGAGCGAGTTCCTTTCAGTCAGTGGGCAAAAGTGGACGCTGGGTCCTGGTGTGTGGAGAGACCGGACCCAGGGGTTCAAGCCTTCAGCCTCTGTGTTTATTACAGAGTCCATTGGACCTGTTTGAATTAGTACTGAGCTCGTGATCGAAGGGGAAAGAAACCCACGACTTCAGTGGGGAAGCTGAAGGGAGGAAAAGGCAAGTCGGTGCCTTGAATGGTCAGTTAAGAAAAGAAAGAGGCTTCGCAGGGAAATTAGTTCAAAACCAGTCTGGTGGAAGCAAAAGCCACGCTGAGAGTTTGGCACATTTGGAAACTGTTTAATTAAAGTCAACTGTAACAACATTTAAAGGAAAACAGAATAACCATCCAACCTTGTCCACCTGTGAATCCTTAAATCAATATTTCATCGATCAGTTCATTATAATAAAGGCTCACGTCCATTGATTGAGAAGAAGAAGATTTACCTCAGAAGAAGGCGGCTGAAGATATCGGAGGAAAGGATTCTGGTTGGGGAAAGGAGTCGCTCCTTTTGGAAAGGAGACCCAAGGAGAAACATTGGAAAAGGCAAACCTCAGCTACACACACCACCACACTACTTTAGTCTCCTCATCGCCCTGGGACACACACACATACATACAGTATATATATAGTCACTACTTTAGTCTCCTCATCGCCCTGGCTATCTATCTATCTATCTATCTATCTATAGAGTCATTTGGGTTGTAGGTTTTTCGGTCTATATGCTTCACAACCTCTGAGTGAGACCTGGTTAGGTTCGGTCTAAATCTTAGTAATTCGGAATAAATTCAGATCAAATTCCTTTTTGAAGTAATTTCGAAGCGATTTGGGAACCCGGAAGTATCCTCGCCATTTCGAAGCTTTTTCCGCCATTTCTCTTACGAATCAGTAAGTGAGTTGGAAATTATTCGGCTTTTCAAACCAGTTTGGATGGCTTTCCTTCGGTTCCCTTTCCCTCCCATATCAGTCCTGGATATTATTATTATTATTGGACCTTGGCTGGAAGGGACCCCAATGTCCGCTCGGCCCACCCCACTGCATCACTCGGCCTTTCCTGAGAGAGATCTCGACACCTGTTCTTCCAATCGTACGCTCCAGTTTTTGGTTCTTAAGTGCCAGAAAAGCTGCTAATGGATTTTCTCAAGAAATTCCCATAATTACAAATATCTAACAAGGGCATAGTCTTATCCATGGGCTGTGGTGAAAACACTCCATATCGCAGCTATTTTAAATGCATTTATTATGGTTATGATCATTACTACTATATTTATACCCCGTTGTCCTCTTAAGACGAGGCTTAAGGCAGCTCTCAACAGCAAAAAGCCATACGTTGTTTGTTTTTTTAAAAAACCCAGAATAGAAATACTAAACTGAATTACACATGGAATGGTTAAAAACAAATCGATTAAACCTGGTTTTCTCTCCTCTTTCCTCATCAAGAGTCTGTCAATGGTTTACTGCTTTAAGGAACTCAAGGAAAGGAGTTTTCCCAGAGCAAACTGCAAGCAAGGCTTCCTGCCTTTGGGTGTCAACGCATTCAGGTATAAATACGGTAAAAAATAAACAAATAAGACAAAAGCCGTGGGTTTCCGTCCAAGCGGAGGGGGCTTCCTCAGCCTGCCCTGCAAGGGGTCGAGGGTCCCAGGCCGTGGCTCTTTGTGTTGGGGGACCGGCTGGGGTTGCTTCCGGCTCTTCTTATTAGCGAGAGTAACGAGGGAGGAGAGGCCGCTCTGGCCTGGGAGGGTCACAAAGGAGGCCACAGGAAAGAGTCGGAAGCGGGTGAACGGATAAACAATTATGAATGATTATGAACTATTAGAGAGAATGTTCCGGAGGTCAGTTTCACGCAGGAACAAGGCAAGCGACGCAGATCAGATTGGAACCACCGACTGAGAAGCAAGACCCAAAGGAAAGAAAGAAAGAGGGAAGGAAGGAAGGAGGGATGGAAGGAAGGAAGAAAGGGAGAGAGGGAAGTGGCAATGACACAAACAGCGCAAGCCTCACTTCCAGAACAACTGTCATTTTGAAAGCACACTTTTGAAACAGGCACATTTAAATACATGGGGCGTCAAGTGCCCCCATTTTCCTTTACAGACACACACACACACCTATCTGTCTGCATCTATGTGTGTTTGTGGGCGAGGGATTCCTGATTGCCTCCCTCTTCCAGAGCCCATGGGGACCCCCACTGGCGAGGGGCCTGGACCCAGCCTGGCACACGGACAGCTCCCTCCTTAGGACCCCCTTTGCTCCCAGGCGGGGTTGGGAGGGTGGTCCTCGGAGGGTGGGAGCTGCAGTGCCTTCACCCTCGCCCAGAGGCCACTGCGAAGCCCACCAGACACGGATGTGGACCCAGCCTGGCACACGGGGAACCCACAGGCAACAAGGGGAGGGGTTGGAAGGGGGCCGAGGAAGGGAGCAGCCTTCCTCTGGTGCCCGGGGGCCATTCCCGAGGGGAGCCCCCCTCCCTCCACTCCCAGGGAGGCAACCCAGGGCTGATTCCCAGGCTAACCCCGACTCCTAAGCACAGGCCTCAGCCCCCCCTTGGGCCTCCCTCTCTTCCTCCTCCTCCTGCTCAGTAGGCCCGACCTGAGGTAATAATCCCAGAGGAAGGCAAGGACACCCGGAAGGCCTAGAGCAGCGAATGCCGCAACCCCCAATGCAGTTCCTCACGTTGTGGTGACCCTTCACCGTCACATTCCCTCTGTTGCTACAGCCTCACTGCAGTTTTGCTACTGTTATGAATTGTAATGCTAATCAAACCCTTCCAGTATTTCCTGTTGGTCATGGGAGTCCTGCGTGCCAAGTTTGGTTCAATTCCATTGTTGGTGGAGTTCAGAATGCTCTTCGATCGTAGGTGAACTATAAATCCCAGCAACTACAACTCCCAAATGACGAAATCAATCCCCTCCCAACCCCACCAGTATTCAAATGTGGACGTATTGGGTGTTTGTGCCAAATGTGGTCCAGTGAATGAAAATACCTCCTGCCTCTCAGAGATTGACAGGACGATTCAGAACAGGAGCAAAATGACAGTTATGAAGCAGCAACGAAAATAATAATGTTCTGGTTGGGGGTCACCACCACATGAGGAAAGGTATGAAGGGGTCGCGGCATGAGGAGGGTGAGAGAACCTGTCCTAGAGTGTTCCTTCCTCAGAGTTAAATACTCCGTGTATTCCTGAAGGATTATTTCCCTGAGTGACCAGAGAAACCTCGGAGTGCTGCTCCCACCTCGCCAGGAGGAGTCTCTCCTCTGAACTGACGCTTGGCAGGAACCTTCCCAGACTGGCCATTAGCCCCGCCCCCTTCCTGCTGCCACCTGGAGAGCTGCGTCGCTATGGCAACGCCTGGGCCTCAGGCCTAGTCCCTCCAGTCAGCCAAGGCCTCTCTCCATCCCAACCTTCATCCACAGGCCTCAGACCCACGTGATGACCACTAGGCGTTTCGTGACAGCCCCCAATCCACTGCATTTTGTAATGACATGGAATAGAAATGTAATAATAATAATAATAAGAAGAATTGTGGGAGTTGAAGTTCAGAAACACCTGGAGGGCCAGAGTTTGCCCACTTCCGCTCTACACAGGCAAACTGCTTTCCTTAATTTATAAGATCCAGAGACTTAAATTTTGCGAAATAGATACTTATTTCTACTCTTCCCCATTGTGGATTTATTCTGGAACTTGTGGAACTTTTTTGCCCTTTGGAGGATCCACGTACTCTATTTGGAGACCAAGGACTATACTTGGTGCCGCCTACTGCTAGAAAGAGCGGGGGAGCCGGCTGCCTTCTTCCTCCGTAGCCCCTCCTCCTTCTCCCCGCTCGCGCCGCCGCTCGGGATCCGTGCAGCGGCGCGCCCGGGGGGAAAGAGGAGAGGCTTCAGAGAAAGGAGGCAGCCGGCTGCCTTCTTCCTCCGTAGCTCCTCCTCCCCGCTCGCGCCGCCGCTTGGGATCCGTGCAGTGAGCGAGCGGCCCTGCCCTTGTGCCGCCCCCCGCGAGCGGCCCTGCTCACTGTCACCTACTGATTTCAACATGACGCTGAGGCTGCAATTGTATGTTTTTAATTGTTAAATTGTTATATGTTTTTTTTCCCGGGGTTGATAAAACCAATTGGAAGCCTGTCCTGAGCCATCCCAGCAAAAGTAGGCAAGCCCAACCAGTCCCCTTGTTGGCAATTGACGTAGTAATGCAAGTGTGGCTGAAGCACCTGCTGGAGGCTTTCAATTGGGTCCAGTCTCAGCTCAACTGGCAGGTGATCCTGAATGAAACCCCTGCAAATGGGCTCCCGGGGCCAAAGAGGGGCCTGTGGTGGATTCGGTGAACTTGAGGGCTTCGCTCCTACTTCCTTAGCTGTAGCACAAACATCACCTTTAGCACACCATTTCAGTTTTGGCCGCAATAGTGTTTCTTCAGTAAATGCAGACTTTTGCCCTTTTCTTTCCTTTACAATTTTGAAGTTGTCCCGTCCTTGTTGCCTTTCTCTAAATCTGTTGCAGTTTGTCAATGTCCTTTCTAAAATGGGCAAGAATCATGTCTCCCATCCCACCCCAGTGTTGCTGGACTGCAATCCCCTGTCTTTCTGAGTGGGAAGGGATGATGGGAGTTGGAGTGCAGAACATCTCGAGGGTATCAGGATTTCCACTCACCCTGGGGGTCCATCCATGCGTCTCCTCTACAGCTGCTCTCTCATTGTGGTGTTCCAGCCTGGTGGCCATAGCCAAACCCCGGGGGTGCCAAGGCAGAGGCCAAATGACCAGGGTCAGATCGGGGATGGAGAATGGCCAGATGGTCTGCAGATGAAGAATTAGCCTGGGATGATGGGTGGCTACATGGGTATGGGCTTGAAGATGAGGATAATGATGACTCCATGGAAATTGGTTCTGAATCAGAGAGTGAGAGGCCCAGCGACCTTGATTCCCAAGAGAACTCTTCCACTCCCTTGTCAGGCGAGCATTCCGAGGGTAGGGAGGGCCGAGTTTCCCAGCCCGATAGTGGTGCACCTGGGCTCGCTAATGAGGAGGAATTCAACAGGAGGGCTAGCATCAGATCCTCCCGGAGACATTGGAATTTGAGGAAGGGAGTGCGTTGGACACATAGAAGTTAGACTGTGCTCAGGCCATCCTAGTCAGACCTGAAGCTACGTTTAGCTTGGAAGGACTCGGGCCCTGGACTCTAAGTTTCACGTTCGACCGCAGGAGCGGTTTACCTTGCCTACGGACTCTTGTTTCTAGGGGACTCAAGTCAGCTTGCTTTGCCAGTTTGGAAAACTATTGGGATTTATCTTTGGAGCTGTGTTTGAACTACTTTGCATCTTTTGATCTTTGAACTATCTTTTATTCTAAATAAAGCTACATATATTGAGACTGCTTGTGTGTGTGATCTAGGGGGTACTGCCACGATCTGAGGTGCAACACTCATGTACGTCTTCCACCCTGTGCTTCTGCATCCCTATCTCTGATTTATTGGTGTCAGTGTCGAAGTTTGCATTTTCCTTTATTTTTCTCTTTGCATTTGTTCTGACTGAGGTTACATACCTTTGTGGTGTAGGTTTTGTAAAAATGTGATATGTCAAGGAACTTTGCGGCTGAATGTGCTCTCGGCGTCTCCTGGTGCCTTGCTTTAGAAATGTGGGGCAGGGATCACGCTGCCGGGAAAGAGAGCATCAGGAACAATTTTTTTCCTGAGTTGGAAGAAATGAAGTATTTTTCTCACAAGACTGATCACTTGGGATGGTCTGCCCATAGAGGTGGTCACTCAAGTTCTGAGTTGGGATGTGAGGAAGCGGATTTAGACAGAAAATGCTTTGCAACCTGAGCCCTTTCTGTGCTGGCCAAATTGTTAGAAGTCTTCCTTTGCAAATATTGTATTACACTCTGAACACACAGCAGTGCAAACAACCTCATCCAGAGAGTCTTGGGCCACTCTCCCCTTTGCAGGGCTCGCTCTGTGTTGGGCAAGTGTTCAAGTACTTCTCAGCAGGCACAGGCTCTTCTCCATTGGACCCCTCTTTCTCCCGTCTTCCCCTGCCTTTGCTCCAGCACTAAGCTATTGTTCAATGAGAGATTTCTGTGCTCTGCTCCTGATGAGATTTTCCTCTCATTTCTCTGGCAGGTAACCTCTGAATGAACCTTGTGAAGAACACTTCCCTTTGCCTTAGGTCAGAAATGAAATTGCACAGCACTCACAAGAACAAGACATAAGTTGGAGAAATTATATTTCAAGCTACATAGCTGTGTATTCAAGGAGGAAAGGGAGGATTGTGCTGTGAAAAGTGGGGATTGGTAATTTATTTATTCAAATGGACTAGAGCAATACAGAGACTGAGAAGAGGAAATCAGGAGAACATACCTGTGAAGTTCTGGCATAATATTTGAATCATAAAGGTAAAAGAATGGAAAATCTCCATTCCTTGTCAGAACCACACACGGGGAGAATAATTGTATGGACTGTGGAAATGTTTCACTAATTCAGTCAGAGTGGCAATTTACGTTCCCATCAAAGGACCCACACAGGGGAGAAGCCACATAAATGCATAGAATGTGGAAAGAGCTTTAGTCATAGTGGGCATCTGCGTATCCATCAAAGGATCCACACAGGGGAGAAGCCACATGAATGCATAGATTGTGGAAAGAGCTTTAGTCGTAGTGGACATCTGCGTACCCATCAAAGGATCCAGACAGGGGAGAGGCCACGTCCCTGTATGGAATGTGGAAAGAGCTTCAGTTGGAGTGGACGTCTGCGTACCCATCTGCGTACTCACACAGGAGAGAAGCCGTATAAATGCGTGGAATGTGGAAAGAGCTTCAGTCGGAGTGGACATCTGCGTTCCCATCAAAGGACCCACACAGGGGAGAAGCCATATAAATGCATAGAATGTGGAAAGAGCTTCAATCGGAGTGACAGTCTGCGTATCCATCAAAGGACCCACACAGGAGAGAAGCCACATAATAATACACTTTATTTATATTCTGCTCTTCTCACCCCGAAGGGGACTCAGAGCGGATTACATCTCACACACATCCCTGCCGGTTCCACATACAATTATATACAACATACAACATATAACAGTAACGTCTGAGGTGGTGGTGTTGCTTCATCCTCATGACAGAGCCTGTTTTTCCTCATTCCACCTTCAGACAGCCAATCTTACTTAATTAGGCTTTGTAAGTCCTCCTTTGAAAAAATCCTTCCCCGCATGGCGGTTCCCAGTTTTATCTAATCACAGCTGAGCTGTTTTCGAACTGTTGGGTAAACAGTGGACAGGGCTCACAGCTGGGTGTCCAAACCAGCCCGGGATTCGAACCAGCAATCTTCAGATCTTCAGATTACCAGCACACCTGTTGCTACCGCTGTGCTATCTCTCCGGCCCATAAATGCATGGAATGTGGAAAGAGCTTCAGTCAGAGTGGGAATCTCCGTTCCCATGAAAGAACCCACACAGGGGAGAAAGCATATATCGTATATGCTTGAATATAAGCCCAACAAATATAAGAGGCATGTAATTTTACCCCAAAAAATTGGGAAAACTTACTGACTTGAGTATAGGCCGAGGGTGGGAAATGCAGCAGCTATTGGTAAATTTCAGGAATAAAAATAAAAATAGATACCAATAAAATGACATTAATTAAGGCATCTATAGGTTAAATGTTTTTGAAAAATTCCATAAAACTCTTATTTAAGATAAGACTGTCCAACTCTGATTAAATCATTATTCTACCCTTCAGTGTAAGTGTATCCTTCCAATAATAATAAATAGGGTAAAATAATAAATGCAACCATAATAATAACAATGGAGTAAAATATTACATCTATTAATAATAAATAGGGTAAAACAATAAATGTAATGATAGCGTAAAATAATAAGTGTAATAATAACAATAAATAGAATAAAATCATAAATGTATTAGTAATAAATAGGGAAAAATAATATTAACAGAATAAAATAATAAATGTAATAATGATACAGTAAAATAATAAATGTAATAACAATAACACAGTAAAAATATAATAATAATAGAGTACAGTAATAAATGTAATAATAACAATAAACTAAAATTATAAATGTAACCGCAACAACAAATACAATAACAATAAAATTATCACCATAGTTTATTTTAACAACAGTATACATTTTGGGGAAAATGCTGTGTGTATATGAATAATAAAAAGTGGAAAAGACTGACTTGGGAAGCGGGTGAGAAAGAAGGACTGGAAATGGGAAAAAGTTGGAATGGGAAGGAGTGTTTGAAAAAGTGGGGAAATGAGGTGGAAAGGAGGTCTGGAAAAGTAAGAGAGATTGGGGTGGGAAGGGGGCAACTGGGGAAGGGGGGAAGATTGAGGAGGGAACGAGGGCTGGAAACTGGGAAAGTTTGGGACAGGAAGGGGGGCTGGAAAATGTGAAACTGCATTGGGAAAAGAGGCAAGACAAATGGGAAAGAGGCTGGGACCTCGGAAAGGCTGGGATGGAGAGTGGAGAGAGGGGGCAGGGGAATGGGGGTAGTAAAGACTGGGGCAGGAAGGGGGCAACTAGAAAAAGGGAAGACGGGGTGGGAAAGGGGTGCGGTAAAAGTGGGATAAGACTGAGGGAGGAAGGCGTCATCCGTCCCATCCAAGGAGGGACCAAGCCCTGGGTCGCCTCCTCTCCACCTGAACACTTGAGTCCTGGCCATGGATATAAAAACAAGACATCCCCTGAAAATAAGCCATAGTGTGTCTTCTTGAAAAAGAAATAGTGTCTTATTTTCGGGGAAACACGGAGGGAGCAACTTTGTGTTCTGCTGCCCAGGAGACGAGGACGCAATGGAGCCATGGCTTCAAACTACAAGAAAGGAGATTCCACCTGAACATGAGGAAGAACTTCCTGACTGTGAGAGCCGTTCAACAGTGGAACTCTCTGCCCCGAGTGTGGTGGAGGCTCCTTCTTTGGAAGCTTTTAAACAGGCTGGATGGCCATCTGCCGAGGGTGCTTTGAATGTGAATTTCCTGCTTCTTGGCAGAAAGGGGTTGGGCTGGACGATGGCCCACGAGGTCTCTCCCGACTCTAGGATTCTAGGGAACAAGATTGGGACCCACAACTAATTCACTAGTTACAACAATGAGGGGACATTTGTGTATTTGTGGGTTTTAGGAATGAGTTGTCGTCTGTTTAGAAACGGAAGAGTGAATATAGAACGTCATTTTAAGTGAGTAAATGCAGATAGAAACCAGCGTGCAGCAAGAGTTTCCTTGATCCGTTGTTCTCTTAGTTTTGCTCTTGTTGTGTAGGTGTGTGTTGTTCAGTCTCTCGTGTTTGTTAAGGATTCCTTTTTAAAATCCCAAAATTGTAATTTGTATTAAAATGCTTTTCTTTCTTGCCTTTGAATAAAAATTATTTTGACAAAACAGCGTGTGATGTGGCAGCCACAAATGCCAACGTGATTCTCGGCTGTGCCAGTGGGAGACGTTGTGTCCACACCCAAGGGAGTCTCGGCCTCCTTCCTCCTGCTTTGCTCAGACCTCGCCTGGCATCGCTCTCTCTCCAGTTCTGGGCCTCAGCACAACTCAAGGCGGAGGCGGCCAAGCCAGAGTATCTCCAGGGACGGGCTGTAGGGAATGGCCGAGAGAGCTGGGTGTGCTTAGCTTAGAGCAGTGCTTCCCAACCGGTGGGTCTCTCCCCAGGTGTCGTGGCCTACAACTCCCAGAAATCCCGGCCAAGTGACCAGTTGTGAGGATTTCTGGGAGTGGAAGGCCAAAACGCCTGGGGAGAGAGACCCACAGGTTGAGCGCCACTGGCTGAGAGAAAGCCTTCGGGCTGATAAGAGCGGGATAGAAATAACGTAAATAAATAAATGTTGTGATATAAGTGCAGGCCAGCTTGTGTGTCGCCTGAGCTGAGGCGTTGCCATAGCGACAGAACCGGCTGTTGGAATGCATTCGAGTGAGGGAAGCCAAGGGGCGGAGCTAACTGCCACTTGGGAGGGCGGCCATTTTGAAAGAGGGAGTTCCTTTCAGTCAGTGGACAAGAGTGGACGTTGGGTCCTGGTGTGTGGAGAGAGCGGACCCAGGGGTTCAAGCCTTCAGCCTGGGTGTTTATTGCAGAGTCCATTGGACCTGTTTGAATTAGTCATGAGCTCGTGAGCGAAGGGGAAAGAAACCCCGACAGAAACCCACGACTTCAGTGGGGAAGCTGAAGGGAGGAAAAGGGAAGCCTTGAATGGTCAGTTAAGAAAAGAAAGAGGCTTCGCAGGGAAATGAGTTCAAAACCAGTCTGGTGGAAGCAAAAGCCACGCTGAGAGTTTGGCACATTTGGAAACTGTTTCACTAAAGTCAACCGTAACCACATTTAAAGGAATACGGAATAACCGTCCAATGTTGTCCACCTGAGAATCCTTAAATAAGTATTTCCTTGATCAGTTCTTTATAATTAAGGCTCACGTCCATTTATTGAGAAGAAGAAGATTTACCTCAGAAGAAGGCGGCTGAAGATATCGGAAGAAAGGATTCTGGTCGGGGAAAGGAGTCGCTCATTTTGGAAAGGAGTCTCAAGGAGAAACATTAGGAAAGTCAAACCTCAGCTACACGCACCACCACTACTTTAGTCTCCTCATCGCCCTGGGACACACACACAAACACACTCTCTGTCTCGGCATTACTTCGCGAACAAAGATTCTTAGGAAGGACTCATCCCACGCTTTTTTAAAGCGTGTTGATGACTTACAAAGGCCAATCTGTGATAGGCAAGTTCCGTTGCAGAAAGCACAGCAGAAAATCCTTGGGTGATGATGTTTCCAAGTTGCGGTTCTTTCTGCGTCGTTGTTTCTCTTCGAGACTCATTTGGTGTGACTTGTCAAAAGAGGCCGCAGCATTGTGGATAGTGTGTCTCCATGCCTCCCGATGTGAGGCCAGGGTGGACCATTGTTGGTGATCAATCTGGCCGAGTCTGAGATGTTGTTTCAGGGAGTCCTTATATCTCTTTTGGGGGGCACCTCTCTTGCGCTGACACTTGGCGAGTTCACCATAGAGTGGGAGGCGCCTCTTTGCGAGGCGGTGGTCCTCCGTCCTAGAGACGTGCCCTGCCCAGCACAGGTGTGTTCTCTATACACACACTGATTTTGGTGCTTTGCCTCAGGTGCTTGTTGCTCCAGACTCTTTGGGTAGCCTTCCAAATGCACCCTATGCCTTTGCTAATCTGTGATCTCTCTCTTTGTCAATATTGGCGTCTGAAGAGATGATGCTTCCCAGGTAGGTGAACTGCTGAACAGACTTAAGCACAGATGTGCCTATGCTGACGTGGGGATGATGGTGTTCTTACTGTGGTGCGGGCTGGTAGAGGACTTCTGTTTTCTTCAGGCTGACTTCCAGCCCAAACAGCTTTGCAGCTTTTGCAAAGCAGGATGTTAGGCGCTGCAGGGCTGCTTCTGAATGAGCGACAAGGGCAGCATCGTCAGCAAAAAGCAGCTCACGGACTAGATAGTTTAGACTCAAACACACAAACATACAGTATATATATATAGTCACTACTTTAGTCTCCTCATTGCCTGGCTATCTATCTATAGAGTCATTTGGGTTGTAGGTTTTTCGGGTTATATGTTGCACGGCCTGGTTAGGTTCGGTCAAAATCTTGGTAATTCGGAATAAATTCAGATCAAATCCTTTTTCGAAGCAATTAGTAAGTGAGTTGGAAATTATTCAGCTTTTCAAACCAGTTTGGATGGCTTTCCTTCGGTTCCCTTTCCCTCCCGCATCAGTCCTGGATATAAATAAAGTTGTTGTTGTTATTGGGCCTTGGCTGGAAGGGACCCCAATGTCCGCTCGGCCCACCCCACTGCATCACTCGGCCTTTTCTGAGAGAGATACCTACACCTGTTCTTCCAATCGTATGCTCCAGTTTTTGGTTCTTAAGGGCCAGAAAAGCTGCTAATGGATTTTCTCAAACAGTTCCCATAATTTAAAAATATCTAACGAGGGCATACAAAGTCTTATCCATGGGCTGTGTTGCAAACACTCCATATTGCAGCTATTTTAAATGCATTTATTATGATTATGATTATTACTACTATTTTATTTTATTTTAAAAAAGAGTTTTATTGGCTTTTCAACAAGAGTAAAATCCAACAGACAAACAAACCAACATATAGCCCATCCCTCACCTCCCAATTCCCCCCCACCCCTCTCCCCCACCGGAGCCTATTATACAGATATGACTTCCACTACCCACTTCCCGCCATTCCATCTAATACCTCTTAGATATTTTTGTTATTTCCCTTAATCTCTTGGCTTATCTAACCAGCCGTCACCATTTCCATTATTTACAAATATCGTCATTTATATATCCTTTCATATTTTTCAGACTTTTTAAATGATCTATTAGCGGGGTCCAGTTTGTAGCTTCCCTCTGGTACATCATTGCTTTTGTGAGACAGTCCATGTTCATGACTTCAAACATCTTGGTGATCCAATCATCGATTTTCGGTGGTGTTTCGTCCTTCCAATGTCTTGCTGTCACCATTCTCGCTGCAGTAATGCAGTAAATAAAAAGTTTTTCCTTGTTTTTATCTATTTCAAAGTCCAACAGCCCCAATAGCATATACCTAGCTTTGAAGGGAAAATCCAACTCCAGGGCTTCCTTTATTATTCTGTAGATCTTAGCCCAGAATTTTTTGATTTTTTTGCAGCCCCACCACATATGGAAAAAGAACCCAGTCTCTTTATGACACCTCCAGCATTTATTGCTGACCTTATTATTAGCTTTGGCTATGCTATATGGGGTTAAGTACCACCTATGTAAGATTTTTAATCCGTTCTCCTTCAGGTCGTACGCATACAAGAACCTTAGGTGAACCTTCCAGTATCTTTCCCAGTACTTCAGGTGAATGGTCTGCCCCAGGTCCCTAGCCCATTTCACCATACAATTTTTAATAGACTCGTCTTCTGTTTTCCACTGTAGGAGGTGTTTATAGAGAATGGTTATCTTCCCTTTTTCTTTTGAACACACTTTGTCCCATAGGTTCTCGCTCTCCTCAAAACCTATCCCTCTGTCTTTCTTGTATACCTCATGAATCTGATTGTATTGGAACCAGTCTATAGACTCGTCTAGGCTTTTTAGTTCGTTTAAGTCTTTCATAACGAAAGCCTGCCCTGATCTTTTAAGGATTAGATCGTATCTTAGCCATTTTTCTTTATCGTACTGTCTCCTAAAGTGCGCCTCATGAGGTGATAACCACTTTGGGGTTTTCCTAAAGAGCCTGTCTTTGTATTTCATCCAAGATCTTAATAACGGTTTCCTAATACAATGGTTATTAAAGTTTCTCTCAACCCTTGTTTTATGATACCAGAGGTATCCATGCCAACCAGTCCGGAGGTCAAAGCCCTCCAGCGCCAGAAGCTGGGTATCCTCAAGAAGTGTCCATTTGGAAATCCAATCCAGTGCGCTAGCATTATAGTAAGTAATGAGATCCGGGGCTCCAAAGCCCCCTCTATCTTTATCATCTATGAGGTTTTTCCAACTAATCCTGGCCCGTTTTCCTTTCCAGATAAATTTTCTTAACTCTTTCTCCCATACCTGGAGGAGTTTGTCAGAGGTCAGGATTGGGAGGCATTGAAACAGAAAAAGGAGTTTGGGGAGTACGTTCGTTTTTATGAGGGATATTCTGCCGAGCAACGATAGATTAAGGTGTCTCCACCTTTCTAAATCCCGTTTGATTTGTACCCATTTTGATTCATAATTATTTTTAATTAGATCTAGGTTTTTAGATGTTAGGAAGATGCCTAAATACTTAACTTTATTGACAATGGTCAGACCCGAGGTCTCTTCCAACTCCTCACTTTCCTTCAAGCTTATATTTTTCACCAATAGCTTAGATTTTTTCCTATTCATTTTGAATCCCGATACTCTCCCGAATTCCTCCACTTTCTCTATCCAGAGCTTAATGTTCTCGGTCGGGTCTTCTACTAAACAAACAAGATCATCAGCGAACGCTCTGATCTTTATCTTTTCTTTTTTTATGGTTATGCCTTTTAAATTTACATCCCTTCTTATGTTCTCTAAGAGGGTCTCCAAAGCCCAAATAAAAAGGAGAGGGGAGAGAGGGCAACCTTGGCGGGTTCCTTTTTGTATTTTAAATTTGTTGGCGCATACCCGTTTGCACATATTATGGCGGATTGGGAAGAATATATGGCCCCGACCGCGTTTTGGAAATAATGGCCCACATCTAATTCTTTCATCAAGAGTTCTATGAAAGTCCAGTTCATTCGATCAAAGGCCTTCTCCGCATCAATAAACAGGAAGGCCACTTTCTTTTGGATGTTAATTCTATAGTACTCCATAGCATCTACAGTCAATCTAATGTTGTCCTTAAGTTGGCGACCCGGTAGAAAGCCTTTCTGGTCTTGTTTTATCCACCCATTTAGGAAGCTTTTCAGCCTCTCGGCCAGGATAGAAGCATAAATTTTATAGTCCACATTCAAAAGCGAGATGGGTCTATAATTCCCCATCTCCGCCTTTTCGGACCCCTCTTTATGGATAACTATAATCCTCGCTAAAGCCCATGTTTCCGGAAATTTTTTTGTCACCAAGATTTCATTCATTGTTTTTAAGAGGTAAGGAGATACTTCTTCCTCAAAGGTTTTATAGTACAAGGCTGAAAAACCGTCCGGCCCAGGGGCCTTGTTGTTCTTCAGATTTTTAATCGCCCTCTTTAATTCTTCTCTATTTATTGGGTGGTTCAGGTCCTCCCTTTGATCCTCGGAAATCTTGCTAAGATATAGGTCACTTATATAGGTTTGGACATCCTCGTTCTTTATATTGTCCCTTGAATATAGTTGTTTGTAGAAAGTTTGGAATCTTTCACTTATTTGGGCATCTGTATTATAGGTTCTCCCTTTATCCACTATTTGTGTGATATGATTTTTCTGTTTTCTTTTCCTGATTTTGGCCATCATCCATTTCCCGGTTTATTAGCATTTTGGAAGTGGTTCTGTTTTAAAAAATTGAGGTTAGTTTCTATTTTTCCAGGTCAAGCTTTTCTTTTTGTTTTTGGAGGGTGGTCAATTGTAATTTTAATTTTCTATCTTTGGGATTCTTTTTTAGATTTATGTCTGCCTTTTTTAGTTTTTCCTGTAGGTCCGCTTCCAGTTTTTGATTCCTTCTTCTTTTAATAATACTCTGATGTATAAAATGCCCCCTCATGACCGCTTTACTGGCCTCCCACACGGTATGGATATGGGTGTCGTGGGTTGTATTAATTTCAAAATATTCTCTTAGAAGTTTTTTATACTCCTCTTTTTGTTCTTTATTCCTGATTAGGTCTTCCCTGAGGGTCCATGTCTTTATCCTTCGGCTCCCCTGTCCAATTTGGAATTGTAGGATGTTGTGATCTGAAAATAGCTGTGGCAGGATCTTTATTTTTCCCAGTTTAGTTTGTAAATTCTTTGACGACCACACCATGTCAATCCTTGACCAGGAACTGTACCTGCTGGAGTAGCAGGTATAGTCCCTGGATCCTGGATTTTGTTCCCTCCATCCATCTACTAGCCCCAGATCTTCAAGTACCGTTTTCCCTCCTTTGGGAGCTGACCCGATCTCTTGTCCTTCACTTTCCTTGTGGACCTGTCCCACTCTCTTTCAACAACAGCATTAAAATCACCTAGTATGATTAATTCATCATAGCTTTCCTTCTCTATGTTGCTCCTGATCTCCCTGAAAAATTTTACCTTTGGTCCGTTAGGAGCGTAAATATTACATACAAGTATAACTTTATTATCCCATTCGATCTTGATTGCTATGTATCTCCCTTCCATATCCCTGAACGCTAATTGACTTTTCACATGATCTCCGGTGTAAATTACCACACCTTTCTTTTTTTTCACCTCCCGAATAAAATAAATTGCCCAGGGCTTTTTGCTTTAGCAGGGCCGCATCTCTCCCCCGTATATGCGTTTCCTGCAACGCCACCAGATCTGCTTTTTTAGATTTTAAGAAATTAAATATCCTTTTCCTTTTTTTTTGGCTCATTGATCCCATTTACATTATTTACCAAGCAATTAATAGGCATAAAAGGACCTTTTTGAGTTCTTTTGCGTTTGAAGCCTCGTTTGTCTCCTCAGATCCTCTTGTCTTGGTTCTCGTGGGGATAGCGGGGGTTCCTCGTTGTCGTCGTCCCTTTCCCCCTCCTCACCTTCTCCATCTTCCTCTTTATCGTTGTTATCCTTGGTACCTCTCGAGGAGTAGTCCTCATCAGTCAATTTCTTAAACATCGCCCTAGCTTTATCTTCTGATGTAATCCAGATTCTTTTGTCTCTTAGGGTCATCATGAGGCCTTCCTTTTTTTCCCAGCGGTACTTTATGTTTCTTTTTTTCAGCTCATCCGTCAGGAAAAAATATTTCCTTCTCTTCTCCAAAGTTATTGCAGGGAACTCCTTAAATATTGTCACTTTCCTTCTGTTAAAGACTAGCTGTTCCGGGCAGCGACTGGAGGATCTCGTCTCTTACTGATTTTCTGTTAAAGTGGACCATGACGTCTCTTATTGAATTATGTTTTTTTGAGTAGTTTGATGTGATCCGATACGTCCTGTCCAGCTCCTTTCCCATCTCCTCCTCTGGGATTTGGAGTGCCTCGGCCAGGAGTCCTGACATGACCTCACGAATATCCTCCTTTTCATCTTCGTCCACATTGCGGAATTTTAGTTGGAACTCCTTTTCCCTGAGCTCCATGAGCTCCTGCTGCTCTTCAAGTTTTTTATTGAGTCTAGAAAGCAAGCCATATTTTTTGTTCAGCGAGGCCTCGATGGCTTCGCATTTCGCTTCTGTCGTCTGACCTTTCTGTTTTACTACTTGTATTTCTTCCTGCATTGTAGTTAACTGGGTTTTTATAGAGGTAATTTCTCCTTTTAACTCTGTTTTCAGGTTGGAGATGTCCTGTTTAATCAGGGTTTCTTGATTTCTAAAGGATCTCTTTGCTCCCCCTGTCTTGCCGCCATTTCCTCTTGTTTTTTTTTGCTATTTTTATTAGCTCTGCGAAGAGGTCGTCCAGGGTTAACTCCGTGTGGCCGGATTCTTTTCTGCCCGGTGTCTTGCCTGGTTTATTAACTTCTTTGGGGCCCCCCATGTTCCCTTTGGATGCCATTTTTGCAACTGTTAAATTTTAATTTCTTTCCCGGGGATGGTATGTAAATAATATGAACCTTGGGCAGCTTAGGAGGTTGGGCAAAGCCCACTGCGTTCCGTCCCTATTTTGCGTGGAAGATCTTGTCTAGGTTTGTGTTCCAGCCAGTCTAAGCGCCGCGCTTCCCCCCCCCCCGTCTCCCTTACTCTTCTTGCTTCTCTTCTCTCACTCTTCTTTTAACTCCTCCTGGGGTCTATGCTTCCCTACAGCTCTTTTAGTCTCTGTAGGGGAGGGGGGTTTGCTGGGGTTACTCCCCGCTTCCCAGCTGCACTGTTCTTCAGCCTTCGTTATTGAGGCGCCTCTGGGGTGCCTCTAGTTAGAATTACTTCAGATCTTCCCACTTCACTGTTGTCCTCTTGGCTCGGGCCGAGACCCACCTTCCCTGGTCTTACCAGAGTGCCGCTTACAGTTCCCTCCGGGGCGTATGTTCCTCCCACGCTCCTCTTTCTCCGCTCCCGTTCTTTACTCGCGCTTCCTTTTACTTCCGGGATTCACACCGCGTCGCTATTTGATTGCGTCACTCGGTCCCGCCCCTCGTCAAGACGTTCGAGCGTCCAGATGCGTCAAGACGCCTCCAAGCGTGCTGCTCCAGACGTCCACGCGTCACCGTCCGCACTCCGCCCCTCCTCCTCGCGCTTTTCTGGCTCCCTCTACTCGCTCGGAGCCCGTTTACTCACTGGTAGACCCTGACGCCATGCTGCCTCCTTCTCCGGACCGGCTTCCTCGTCACAGCTGCCTGGATCCCTCCGTTGATCCGCCTATAGAAAAGAGTAGGTATGGGAAGCTTCCCCTCTTTTCTTTTACAATGATTTCTTCTTCCTTGATTTCGTTGTTGTTATTAAATTGTTGAAAAGCCCTCGCCCACGGTAATCGGGGGTTTGGGCTGCACGCCTCTTCACAGTTACTCGGCTGGTTTCTGCTCGGTTTGTCTTGGTCTCAAGAGATTGTTGCTGGCGGGCGTGGGAGCACCTATGTTTGCTGTCTTTATGTTTTGGTGCTCTGTTTAAAAAGCGCCAGCGCTGGCGGTCTCAAGCGAGAGTTACCTCGCTTACTGGGGATAGGGCCTCTGCCCCTTGCCTCTCACTTCTGGGGGTGTGAAGATGGCCCTCTTTCCGGAGCCGCCACTCCTGCCCCCCCCCCCCAGATGAGGGGTCTCTTTGGCAAGCTATCTGACAGTCCTCTTCTGGTCTGACAGAGGTGGGTTTTTGCCCCCCACCGGCTCTATTTTCCCTTAGTCACCACGGAGCTCCCGAAGGTGCGACCGACCGCCCCACGCGCTGGGGGGGGGGGGTTTGTTTTTTTAAATATATTTATTGGGTTTTCTCGTAAACAAAAAAAAGGTGGGGGAACAATTACAGATAAAGGACAGTAGGAAACAGGGAGAGAAAGAGGGAGGGCCAGGAGTTGGGTTCGGGGTAGTGGGAAGGAAAAAGCGAGGAGGGGCTGCTACGTGGTGGGCGAGTGCGGGTAGAGTGGCACTGCGTGGGGGGAGAGGGGGCGGCGGGGTGGGGAGGGGGTGGGGGGTATCTGAAGTCCTGTGAGGAAAGCACTAGGCAAGGGTAGAGAGATAGAATAGAAAGCTTCTTCTTGGGTCACTGGTATTATTTTCCTGTATCTGCTACAGTTCTCTTTGTCCTTCAAGTCATCCCTTCGTTCTTTCTGTTCGTCTTCTTTAGTTGTCTGTTCTTGTCAGATCGCCTTATAGCTCTTGAAGCTGTTATCTTCTTCTTTACTGTTATTATTGTTATTATGTTCACTCCTAAGTTCTTAAAACCCTTCAGCCAAATAGTTAGAGTCCTCATGTCCATTAGCCGTTCCTTGTCGATTAGGTAACTAGTTCTGGTTGATTCTTTTTCCCTGAAGTCTTATCTACCCATTTTCTTTGGGGGACTCTGCTTCTTCCTCACCCACCTCTGGAGGATCACGGTTCCACAGCCCTTCACTTGTATTCATCCCTATAGGGAGAGGGCGCACTTTCTTTAAGGTAACCTTCTTTAAGGTAACCTTCTCTCTTCTTCGCATTTTTTTCCCTTGTTTTTCCTTCTGTTGAGAGTTTTCCACTTTGTTGGCGTTGCCCCTCTTAGGAAGCTGAGTAGGATTTCTTTGGAGGGCAATAGTTATCCAAGTCTTGATGGGCTGTCTGACTGCTTTCTGTGGCACCCCATCGGTATTTTTAACTCTCTGTTGGGGCTCTGATTGGTCCAATAATTCTTGCTTTTGTTTTAGCCCTTCATTTTTCTCCACTCTCTTCGTCCGTTCACCCTGTGTTGCTAGATCCTTTTCCTTAACATGTTCTGTTCCTTTTTCTCCTGCATTCTCAGTCGTCCCCTTAGTGATCTCTTCTTTGATTGAGTCATCTCTCCCCAACTTAAATTTCTCCTGAACCAAAGGATTGTGCTCCTCCAGCCGATCCAGCATTCGCTCCACCGTTTTTAGGGTGAGGTCCTGCTTTTGTCCCAGCTTCTGCAATTCTCCCAAAATGTCCTTCAGTGTCACAGATGGTTGCTCTGTGTCTGGTCTCCTGTGTGATGCAGACATTGTTATTTAGCAGTTGAGTGGATGTATTGCAGCAGGATGGTATCTTTATTTCAGGGTTCCCTTATTGTGATAGGGATGAACTTGACCTTTTCTTTTTCTTTTTTCTTTCCCTCCTTTGATTTGGTTTTGTTCGCGCCTTTTTCTTCTGTCTTCCCCGAGTTGTTGTTTTTGCTCCCTATGTGGCTCTTGTCGCCATCTTGGATCTCGGGCTCTCTCTCCCTCTCTCCGGGGCTTATCGGAGGCAACCCGGGGCCCCTCGTGTGTTCTTTCTCTTCCTTTTTCCTCTTTCTTCTTCTTTTTTTTTCCCTCCCGGTTGTCCTCCCCACGTTGCTTTACCCTTCGGGTCCTTGAGGATCCCTCGTCCGGCACCCCCGTCTCCCGCTCAGCAGTCTCCCGTCCTCCGCTGTGCGTCCTCTCTTCCCTGGGTCTCCGTCTGATCCCCCGCGGTTCGGGTACGTTTTTTCCCCCTTGTCTCTCCCTTGTCTGCGCGGGCTGGGCTAGCAGTAAGTGCAGGCTTTGGGCCTGCTTCCCGCTTCACGTTCCGCTCACCGTCACAGGACTTCCCCGGGCCCTCTCGCGCAATTCGCCCCCTGGTCTGTGAAAGCGGTTGATGTAGTGAGGAGCACTCACTACACCCGACCTGCCGCCATCTTTGCCCGCGCTCCATTTACACCATACTTTCTATAAAATAATATATAACATTATTTATTTAAACAATAAAAATTATTAAAGATGTTGATAAGCTGGAAGGTGTCCAGAGGAGGGAGACTCAAATAGGGTTACAGCCTGTGTTGGATGGGGTCACCCCCCCCCCGAAGACGCAGGTTCGCAGCCTGGGAGTGATCGTGGACTCATCGCTGAGCCTGGAAGCCCAGGTCTCGTCGGTGGCCAGGGGGGCTTTTGCACAGTTGAGACTCGTGCGCCAGCTGCGCCCGTACCTTGGGAAGTCTGATCTGGCTACGGTGGTCCACGCTCTGGTCACATCCCGAATAGATTACTGCAACGCACTCTACGTGGGGCTGCCTTTGAAGACAGTTCGGAAACTGCAATTAGTCCAACGGGCGGCAGCCAGACTACTAACGGGAGCGACATACAGGGAGCATACCACCCCCTGTTGGGTCAGCTCCACTGGCTGCCTGTCCAATTCCGAGCTCAATTCAAAGTGCTGGTTTGGACCTTTAAAGCTCTATACGGTTCTGGCCCAGCTTACTTGTCCAAACGCATCAACCGCTACGTCCCATCCTGTACCTTAAGATCATCCGGGGAGGCCCTGCTCTCGCTCCCGCCTACATCTCAAATGCGGTTGGTGGGGACGAGGGATAGGGCCTTCTCGGTGGTGGCTCCCTGTCTGTGGAACGCACTCCTATTGATATTTGATCAGCTTCATCCCTCCTGGCATTCAGAAAAAAGTCAA
>JARBWK010000255.1:0-41932 GCA_030556195.1 Anolis apletophallus | reverse complement strand
CATCCTGCCATACCACTACCATTCTTCATGTACCAGCTATGTCTGGCTATGATGTTATGTGACTGTTTTAAGATGTTATATTATGTGTTTTAACCATGTGTTTTATATGCTGTTTTATATGCTGTTTTTATATGTTGTAAACCGCCCTGAGCCTTGGGAAGGGCGGTTTATCAAATCTAAATAAATAAATAATAAAATGGCGGCAGAAGCGGCAGTGTAGAAGAAAAAGTAAGTGTTGGGCAGGAGGGGGAAGAAAGGGCGCCAAGGGGAAGGGGGAGGAAGCGGTCTCTGTCGAAAGCTGGCATGGACAAACTTGGACCTTACAGGTGTTTTGGACTCCAACTCCCACCATTCCTAGCAGCCTCAGGCCCTCCCCCCCCCTCAGCCACTTAAGCAGGAAAGGGCCTCAGGCTGTTAGGAATGGTGGGAGTTGAAGTCCAAAGCACCCAGAGGGCCAAAGTTTTCCCATGCCTGTTTTAGGACCTTAGTGGTGAGCCTCCTTCCAACATTGTGATTCTGGATAGAAAACAAAACAACGACATAACATAACATTGTTTGAGTCCACCGTGCTCTCTGGGTGTAGGTGAACTACAACTTCCAAACTCAAGGTCAATTCCCAAGCAAACCCTTTCAGTACTTTCTGTTGGTAATGAGAGTTCAATATGCCAAGTTTGGTTCAATTCCATTGTTGCAAGAGTCCAGGATGCTCTTTGATTGTGTGTTAACTATAAATCCCAGAAACTGTAACTCCCAAATGTCAAGGTCTATTTTCCCCAAACTCCATCTGTGTTCACATTTGGGCATATTGAGGATTCATGCCAAGTTTGGTCCTGATCCAACATTGTTTGAGTCCACAGTGCTCTCTGGATATAGGTGAACTACAACTCCCAAACTCAAGGTCAATGCCCACCAAACTCTCATAGTATTTTCTCTTGGTTATGGGAGTTCTGTGTGGGAAGTTTGTGTCTTTCTAGATATTCCTGCCAGGCTATCTATTGTGTTCATCGAAACAGGCCCAGGTTTCACACTGAGTGTATAAATACATTTAAAAACATATTAACTCTATGTATTACTGTGTTAGAGTGTCATTTTGTGTCATTTTGGTTGGTGGTGTGCCCCAGGATTTTGTAAATGTAAACAAAATGTGCCACGGCTCAAAAAAGGTTGAAAAACACTGTCCTAGTTGGCTCTACCATTTAAAAAATGGAAAGGGTTTATTAAATGTTGTTTTTGGAAGGGTAAAAATGGCAGATTGGCATTAAGGCAAGGTCCAAACTTTGGGGTTTCAGGTAACAGAAGGAGAGAAAAACAACTTCTTGGAGTGGAAAGTCGGGGCTGTACAATCAAACAAGGAAAAGATGCTTTCAAGCCAGGAAGAGAACGTTTCCTAAGTTTGGTTACTATGATGAGTTCGGTGATGATGCCACAGGGCAGGTGCCTTGTTATCACGTTGAGCATCATCATCATCGTCATCATCTCATCATCACCCTTCTTATTCCTCTGGGCTTGTCTTTTCCGGGCTGGATCCTGAAGAGTTCTAGTTCAGGCCTGGGCCAACTTGGGCCCTCCCCCTCCCAGTGTTTTGGACTTCCGACCTGCTCTGAGGAGTTCTTGTGGGAAGTCCAAAACACCTGGAGGGAAGGATGGAGGTTGGCTGACTTATATTTTTTTAATATGATTATTATCGTATGAATTGTTCTTGATTGTGTTTGATTTCATGGGCATTGGTTGCCGTAGGTAAACTGCCTCAAGTCGCCTCCGGGCTGAGAGGGACAGTATAGAAATATAGTCAATCGATCGATCAATCAATCAACATTTCCTCCGGGAGGTCTAGTTCTCCTTCGGCCGGAGGGCCAGCCAGAGGGCGCTTCTTGGGGCCCGCTTTCACTTTTCTTTCTAGGAAGCGAGGGCGGGGGGGCGGGGCTTCTCCGCCTGGTGTCCCCTTCTCCTTCCAGCAGGCCTGGATCAGGCCCTTTTGGCACCCTAGACCAAAGGCTCTGCCCCCGCCCCAGGCTCCACCCCGCCCCAGGCCCTGCCCTGCCCCTGACTCCGCCCCACCCCACCCTCGGCTCCGCCCCCACCTCCTCGCCGGCTCCTCCCTGCCTCCTAAAGCCACTCTGCCGGCCTGAGAAGCAGCCGAAATCACGGCTTTAGGAGGGAGGGAGGAGCCGTGGGGAGGCTCCGCATCGGCTCCGGGGGTGGGGCTTTCCTTCCTCCTCCTCGTGCCGGCGGGGGCGGAGGCGGAGGCGGGGCGGAGCTGAGGGTGGGGAAAGAGCCGAGGGAAGCAGAGCAAAGGAGGGGGGCGGCCTTGGGTGGCGCTTACGCCACCGCGCGCATGCGCCCTTTTTTTAATTAAAATTTTATTTTGAATTTTTTTTAAAAAAATGATTTTTTTTAACTTTTGGGGGGGGGATCCGGACCTGCTGCCCCCCCAAAGGTGCCGCCCTAGGCCATGGCCTAGGGTGGCATTATGGGTAATCCGGGCCTGCCTTCCAGCCAGGGAAGGGGCTCCTTTGGCACCAAGGCCACCCTGAGCATGGGCAGAGAGAGGGCCGGCGGGCAGGGCTCTCTCTTCTTCCTCCTCCTCCTCTTCTTCCCGCTCCCCTTGCTCCTCACCTTTGCTGGGCGCAGGGTGGCCCTCCTTGGGTAGAGCTTCCCAGGCTTCCTCGAGGGAGGGGGGGTGTTCCCGGGGGTCTCCTTCCACCCCTCCCTGACCCTCAGGAGAGACTCACCACCTTGGGCCGGCAGAACAGGTAGTAGCCCCACGGGTCGGGGGCCGGACTCTTCGCCTCCGCCATGGCCGGGAAGGAAAGCGAAAGCAGGGCAGCCAGAGGAGGAAGAAGAGGCCAGGGATGGGTGCCCCACCCCTCCCGCCCCCTCCCTTCGTCCCCTTCCCCCTGACACCACCCACGCACCCACCCAGGCCTTGGAGAGCTCCCTTTGGCCCTTCTCTGCCTCTCCCTCTGCACAAGGGCCCTTGTCCCTGGCTGAGCCCTGTCCTTCCCTCCCTGCTTCCATCATCACAGCTATGGGGGGGACGGACACTGGGTTGTTTGGGCTTTAAAAAAAATAAACTTTATTCGTTTTCTTAATACAATACAGAAAAAAGTAAAGAAATATTCGGAACACACAGATAAAAAACAACATATATCAATTAGAGATCAGAAAAGAAAATAAGAAGAACAAAGGGAAAAGTTTCAAGAGAAAGAAAAAGTTACAAAGTGTGTGCATTGAAAGTTTTGGGGTTATGGTAACTTTTTTTTTTAAAATGATATTTATTAGGGTTTTCATATATTTTATAGACGATACAAAAACATAAAAGTTGACAATACATAGATACAAACGGAATGGGGAGAGGGAGGGGGGGGATCAATAAAATTGACTTCCGTTCTAGTTCCATACTTCAACATGTTACATTGTTATAATAATTCTTTCCCATTGGGCATCCTAAGGTGCTCTTAACTCATGTTTTTTAATATATTATGTGACAGAGTGTTTCAGTCCGTTTTTATTAATTTTATATATTCCTTAATCCCAGACCAATCTGTCATCGTATTCCCTTTGCCATTATTCTGGCGGAGCCAGTATGTTAATTCATCCATTCCCTTGATTTCCAGCACTTTCTCCACCCATTGTTCTTTGTCTGGGAGGAGATTTTGTTTCCATACTCTTGCGAAGACTATCCGTGCTGCCGTGGCCAAGTACACAAACAGTTTTTGTTGATTTTTCATTTTTCGAAGGTATTCTCGCCTATTACTCCTAATAGATATAATTCCGGGGTTTTTGGAAAGTCTGTTCTTAACATTTGTTTGCATTCCTGATGAATCATTGACCAGTATTCTTTTGTTTTGGGGCATGTCCACCACATATGGTAAAAGGTACCTTCCTGAGTTCTACATTTCCAACATTTATTATCCATGTTTTTATACATTGCATTCAGTTTTTGCGGTGTAATGTACCATCGGTGGATCATTTTAAGCCAGTTTTCTTGTAAGTCTGTAGCATAAGTGATTTTTAGGTTTTTCCGCCATATTGTTTCCCATTCTCTGAGTTGTATTGTTCTCCCAATATTTTGAGCCCACTTTACCATTGTTTGTTTAATTATCTCTTCCTCTGTTAACCAGGCAAGGAGCATGGAGTATATCTTCGATATTATTTTCTTTTCTGATTTCAGAACTTTGTCCCAGTTTCCTTCACTTTCACTAAATCCTTTAACCTTATCCTTATTGAACCATTCTCTCAATTGAAAATAGTGGAGCCACCGGACGTTGACAAAGTTTCTAGATATTTCCTCCTGTGACATCAGCAAATATTCACCATTTTGTTTCTTTAAAATATCTTTGTACTTGGGCCATTCTGTCCAACCTAGTAATCTGCGTTGGTCCGCTTCCAATGATGAAAGCCATAGTGGTGTCTTCGTATATATCCGATTCTTGTATTTGTTCCAGATCTTCATTAAAGCGGCGGTTAAAATGAACCTGCTACCGAAAATGTTATACCTATTTCAAAATTTACCAATAATCAGAAATATGGAGACATTTAAGAAGTGGAACAAAGATATAATGAGATTTATCTGGAAGGGGAAAAAACCAAGGATAAAATATAATATAATGATAATGCCTAAAGAAAATGGTGGCTTCGGCCTCCCAGACCTCAAAACATATTATGAGTCCTGTGCCCTGGCATGGATAAAAGACTGGACGTTACTGTCCAATATCAAAGTATTGACTCTAGAAGGGTTTGACCTAAGGAAAGGCTGGCACTCGTACCTTTGGTACGGTGGTACCACAAAGGAGAAAAACTGTGGGAATCATTTCATCCGCTCCTCTTTAATGAAGATCTGGGGTTATGGTAACTTAACAAACAATTAGCTCCTATGTAGAAAGCCAAAACAGACAAGGGTATGCAAAAAGCACACTGGAAAAGGACAATCCTATATTATATGCAATCAATATAAGTATGACGACAATGCAATTAAATGTAGAGACACTGGATGGTGCTATACTCAAAGAGTGACTCCATACAGTACTATATGCATCTCGGCATTACTTCATGAAGGAAGATTCTTGGGAAGGACTCATCCCACGCTTTTTACAAGCGCGTTGATGACTAAAAAGGCCAATCTGAGATAGGCAAGTTCAGTGGCAGAAAGCACAGCAGAAAGTCTCCTTGGGTGATGTTGTTTCCAAGTTGCGGTTCTTTCTGTGTTGTCGTTTCTCTTCGAGACCCGTTCGGCATGCCTTCTCGAAAGTGGCCGTGGCATCGTGGATAGTGCGTCTCCATGCCTCCCAGTGTGAGGCCAGGGTGGACCATTGTTGGTGATCAATCTGGCCGAGCCTGAGATGTTGTTTCCGCATCATCTTGCCGCATATGCATGTATGCGGCAATGATGAGCAGCAATATATACTATTGGCAGATGCTATTACAAAATGTAGCTCCTAAATATATAGAAAAAATTGTGTGTTGCTACAGAGAAGTACAATTCTAAATAAGAGTGAAAGGATCGCTAGGGCAAAGGGTGTAGTGAAACCAGTCTTTTGTACTCACACCGCATGCAGGAGACTGGGACTACAATACCCAGTAGTCTTTATGTGTAGAGTCCAATACTGTAGATCTGGGCTGCCCAACAGGCGGCCCGTGGGCCGCAAACGGCCCGCCAGCCCCTTGGATGCGGCCCACACCCTCCTGCAAGAAATCAGCTTTTTTAAAATTAAAAAAGAGGAAAAATTCGATCTCCGGGGCGGGGTCGCTCACGGGGCGGGGCGCCGCGGGGCGGGCCGCTCACAGGGGGCGGGGCCGCTCGCGGCATGCGCTTGCAACAGGGCGGGAACGGCGAGGGGCCCTCCGCCATGTCCCTGGCTGCTGCAGCGGCCGCCCTGGGAGCTTACCTTCCTTTCTCTTCCTTTCCCTTCCTTCCGCTCCCGGGCGCGGGCAGCTGCAACAGCCAGGGACATGGCAGTGGGCCCCGCGCCGCTCCCGCCCTGCCGCGCATGCCTGGCGTCCTTTTCGGCGGGGCTGGGTGATGTCAGCCGTGACGCCGGCGGGGAGGAGGAAGAGGTGGAGGGAAGCCTCTTCCTCCTCCCCGCCGGCACCATGCCTGACGTCACCCACCCCCCGCCAAAAAGGGGCGGGCTGCGCAGGCCGCCAGGCCTGCGCAGCCGGGCGGGAGCGGCGAGGGGCTCTCCGCTATTTTTCTGGCTGTTGCAGCTGCGCGCCCGGGAGCAGAAGTGCTCCCGGGCGGCCGCTGCAGCAGCCAGGGACATGGTGGAGGGCCCCTCGCCATTCCCGTCCTGTTGCGCAGGCTCGCGAGCCCCCCCGGTCCTCAGTTACCAGAATCCCGGCCCTTGGGCCGGTAGAAGTTGGACAGCCCTGCCGTAGATCAGGGGTGCTCATTAGGTAGCTCGCGAGCTACTAGTCGATCTTCAGCCCTCTTCCAGGTGATCTTTGGGCCTCACCAGCTAGATGGGCCGCTCCTGCCATGTGCGCAAACCCTGCCATGCGCGCTCCTGCTGCTGGCTTCCGCTCTCGCGGTGCTTCTTTCGCCTGCGGGGCATTGCAGGAAGAAGGAAGCACGAGGCGGGGCCTCAGGAAGGAGCGCCCTGCCTCTCTCTCACCCAGAAGCAGCTGTGCAGCTTGCCGGCGAGACAGGCAGGGCGGAGCGCTCCCTCTGGATGCCCTGCCTCGTGCTTTCTCCTTCCTGTAATGCCCCGCAGGTAGAAGAAGCGCCAGTGGGCGGAAAACAGCAGCAGGAGCATGTGCGGTAGCGGGAGCATGCACGGTGGTGGGAGCGCACGGCCACGGGGGCAGGTAGATCTTTTGGACTTGGTTGCTTTAAGAGTAGCTCACATGCTGAAAAAGTGTGAGCACCCCTGTCGTAGATTTATCGCGGTATCTCTTAGACCACGCTGAGATCTCACAGTAAGTCTCTAAGTAAACAAAGTCTCGCGGTGTATCCCAATTGAAGCGAAGTCTCGTGATATGTCCCGGGAAAGTCGAAATCCTGTTCTGTGTTAATTACAGGTGGGGCCGATGAATTCTCGCGTGGTATGGAGCTATGCTCCGAGATTGTCCCGTACTCCAACCAAGAAATGCCCGCCGTATCGTAGTAACTCAGGTATGGGTAATTAAAGGGCAGGACTCCAATATGAGCAAAAACAAAGTGGTCTGCATAACGATGCCTAAAGATCTTCGTGGTACGTGCCACTAAGCGTTCCTGTTGGGCACTAAAGTATGCACTCGGTCCAATAACAAAGGGCGTCGAAGTGATGTTTACACCACAATTGAGTACTATATGGAAGTACTAAAATGGCGACCGGACCTTCGGGTCACCATGGCATCGGTAGCAGTTGTTGAGGAGGGAGGGAGTGAGCGAGCGGGAGGAGGAGCCGAGGTGAGGAGCCAGGAGAGTGGGGGGGGGGGGCAGGGTCCAGTCCGGCCTTTTTCCTCCCTCCCTCTTGCCGCGGGTGGGCGAAGGAGCCGGGGGACGTCCCCTCCCTAGGCGCGCCTGAGGTGGCTTGCCCCCGACGCCTCTCGCTCGCATGCACAGGGCGCCGTCCCTCCCTCCTTCACTGGAAGGAGTGGCGCGCGACCGAGGGGGCAGCGGGGGGAAGCCCTGTCAGGCGCCTAGGGCGGGACTTTCCCCGGCTCCTCGCACATGGGCGGGCGCGCTCCTTCCTTCACTGAAAGAAGGAGCGCGGCGCCGCCCGCGCGAGAGAGACGGAGTCGGGGGGAAGTCCCGACGCCTCCTCGCTCGCATGCACGGGCGCGCCTCCCTCCTTCACTGGAAGGAGTGGCGCGCGAGCGAGGCGGTGGGGGGGGGAGCCCCGTCAGACGTCTAGGGGCGGGACTTTCCCCCGGCTCCTCTCGCGCATGGGCGGGCGGCGCGCTCCTTCCTTCACTGAAAGAAGGAGTGCGGCGCCACCCGCGCGAGACAGACGGAGTCGGGAAGTCCCGACGCCTCCTCGCTCGCATGCACGGGCGCGCCTCCTCCTTCACTGGAAGGAGTGGCGCGCGAGCGCGGCGGTGGGGGGGGGAGCCCCGTCAGACGTCTAGGGGCGGGACTTTCCCCCGGCTCCTCTCGCGCATGGGCGGGCGGCGCGCTCCTTCCTTCACTGAAAGAAGGAGTGCGGCGCCACCCGCGCGAGAGAGACGGAGTCGGGGGGAAGTCCCGACGCCTCCTCGCTCGCATGCGCGGGCGCGCCTCCCTCCTTCATTGGAAGGAGTGGCGCGCGAGCGAGGAGCGTCGAGGGGAAGCCACGTCAGGCACGCCTAGGGGCGGGACTTCCCTCGACCCCTCCTTGCTCGCACCAGCCCCGCCCCTCAGGTGGCCCCGCCACCCTCAGCCCCCCCCCCGGGGGCGGCACTTACCGGGTCTGGCCTCAGGCGGCCCCAACCCTTAATCCGGGCCTGCCCTCAGCTGCCCAGATATCACTCCAAGACAGATCCCAAGCAGGAGGAGCCTGGAAATACACCCAAGGGGTCTTGGAGTGTCCTTGGTTCCCACGTGGGACAAAAGAAAGGGCATCCATCCGCCTGTGAGTCTGACAGGCCTCCTTGAAGCCCACTTGATGGCAAAGAGATTTCACCAATTTCTGATCACCAATGACCCAAAGCCCAACCTAATACACAGGCCGGACTATGGCCGCATCTACACTGTAGAATTCATGTGGCTTGACACCATTTCACTGTCACGGCTCCAAGGTATGGAACCCAGGGAGGAGTTGTAGCTGCTTTGAGCATCATATTTTGAGAGTAAAATGGGGTCATAGACTCATGGAGTTGGAAGAGACCCTATGGGCAGAAAAGGCACAATCAAAACACTCCTGACAGATGGCCATCCAGCCTCTGTTTAAAAGCCTCCAGGGAATGAGATTGCAATGGAGTCTGAGGCAGAGAGTTCCACTGTTGGACAGCTGTTTTAACAATCAGGAAGTCCTTCCTAATCTTCAGTGGAACCTCATTTCCTGTCATTTGAACCATGACTCTGGATCTCAGTCTCCAGTTACCTAATAATAACAACTAGGACTGGGTAATCCATGGTTCTAAATCAGGGGTAGGGAACCTATGGCTCGGGAGCCAGATGTGGCTCTTTTCATGATTGCATCTGGCTCTCCAGAGCAGCCTGGGCTTTGCTTTCCCATCATGCAGCGGGGAAGAGTGATGCAAATGTGCCGCGACTGCCGCTTCCACGCCGCCATTGCCGCCTCGTCCTCATCCCCCACTGCTTTTGGGGCCCTACGCCCTCTTCGCCGGAAATGGCGGTGCCCGGCGGCGGCGCCTCATCCTTGTCTTCCCTTTTGTCCTCCACCATGGGCCTTGGGGGAGACGGCGGAGGCAAGCCTGACCCTGGCGCCGCGTACCCGGCCTCGCTGCCCCCGGGGGGACACCCAGCTCATCGCCCTCGTCGGGCAGCTCAAGGGGTGGCCTTCTTGACGCCTTCTGGAGGGACTGCCTCGCCAACATCGACACCAAGGTCAGCCTTGGCCTCGCGCCCTCCTTCCCCTTCCTCCCTCCCTCTTTTTCTTTCATTCTTTTTCCTCCCTCTCTCCCTACCTTCTTTCCTCCTTCCCTCTTCGTTCCTTCCTTGCTCTTCCATTCTTTCCTTCTCTCCTTCCTTTTCCCTCCCTCCCCTTCCTTCTTTCCTCCATTTTCCCTCTTCCTTCCTCTTCCTCTTTCCCATTCTTCACCCTTTCCTTCTCTCCTTCCTTTTCCCTCCCTCTCTTTTTCCTTCTTTCCTTCATTCTCCCTCTTCCTTCCTTCCTCTTCCTTCCTTTCTCCCCCTTCACTCTTTCCTTTCCCTTCTTTCCTTCCTTTTCCCTCCCTCTCTCCCCTTCCTTCTTTCCTCCATTTTCCCTCTTCCTTCCTTCCTTCCTTTCTCCCCTTCACCCTTTCCTTCTCTCCTTCCTTTTCCCTCCCTCTCTCCCCTTCCTTCTTTCCTCCATTCTCCCTCTTCCTTCCTTCCTTCCTTTCTCCCCTTCACCCTTTCCTTCTCTCCTTCCTTTTCCCTCCCTCTCTCCCCCCTTCCTTCTTTCCTCCATTTTCCCTCTTCCTTCCTTCCTTCCTTCCTTTCTCCCCTTCACCCTTTCCTTCTCTCCTTCCTTTTCCCTCCCTCTCCCCTTCCTTCTTTCCTCCATTCTCCCTCTTCTATTCTTTTTCCCCAAGTCTTCCTTTCTTTTCACTTCCCTGTCTCTCCCCTTCATTCTTTTCTTCTTTTCCCTTCATTATTTTACTTTTTCCTCACTCCCTTTCCTTTCTTTTCCCCACCTTTTCCTTTCCTTTCCTCCCTTCCCATTCCCTTCTTTCTTTCTCCCTCCTCGTCTCTCTCCCGCTTTTCTTTTCTTCCTTTTCCAGTTTGTTCTTCTTTTCTTTCTTCCTCTCCCTCTCCCCCCCTCCCTCCTTTATTTCCTCTTTATTTCTTTCCCCCTTCCTTGCGTCTTCTCTTCCTTCCCAGAGTCTGAGCATGCCTTTTGCAGAGCCATGTCTGAAGTGTCCCGTCCTTCTACCGGGGAATCATTTCCTCATAGTATGTATGTATAGACTCACATTTAGTTTAATTCAGTCTTAAAATATATTTTATATATTATATGACTCTCACTGAAAAAAAATTCCAAATATTTTGCTTTCATGGCCCTCTGAGTCAAAAAGGTTCCCGACCCCTGTTCTAAATGGTTCTAAAGCACTTACAAAACTAAAGTTCTGGTGGGGAACACTAGGTGGCGCTGGTGCTTTGCTTCTATAGTGTTGCTAAAGTTCTAGTGGTGAACATTTCAGAACTCTAACAAAACTTTCAAAATTTCGTTATAAATGGCAGTTCCTAATTGGTTCTGTCTTAAAAATCACTAATAATGAAATAATAATAAAATTTTGAAAGTTTTGTTAGAGTTCTGAAATGTTCACTACCAGAACAACACTGTAGAAGCAAAGCACCAGCGCCACCTAGTTTTCACCACCAGAACTTTAGCAACACTGTAGAAGCAAAGCACCAGCGCCACCTAGTTTTCACCACCAGAACTTTAGCTTCACTGTAGAAGCAAAGCACCAGTGCCACCTAGTGTTCACCACCAGAACTTTAGCAACACTGTAGAAGCAAAGCACCAGCGCCACCTAGTTTTCACCACCAGAACTTTAGCAACACTGTAGAAGCAAAGCACCAGCGCCACCTAGTGTTCACCACCAGAACTTTAGCAAAACTGTAGAAGCAAAGCACCAGCGCCACCTAGTGTTCACCACCAGAACTTTAGCAACACTGTAGAAGCAAAGCACCAGCGCCACCTAGTGTTCACCACCAGAACTTTAGCAACACTGCAGAAGCAAAGCACCAGCGCTTTGCAACACCTAGTGTTCACCAGAACTTTAGCAACACTGTAGAAGCAAAGCACCAGCGCTACCTAGTGTTCACCACCAGAACTTTAGCAACACTGTAGAAGCAAAGCACCAGCGCCACCTAGTGTTCACCACCAGAACTTTAGCAACACTGTAGAAGCAAAGCACCAGCGCCACCTAGTTTTCACCACCAGAACTTTAGCAACACTGTAGAAGCAAAGCACCAGCGCCACCTAGTGTTCACCACCAGAACTTTAGCAACACTGTAGAAGCAAAGCACCAGCGCCACCTAGTGTTCACCACCAGAACTTTAGCAACACTGTAGAAGCAAAGCACCAGCGCCACCTAGTGTTCACCACCAGAACTTTAGCAACACTGTAGAAGCAAAGCACCAGCGCCACCTAGTGTTCACCACCAGAACTTTAGCAACACTGTAGAAGCAAAGCACCAGCGCCACCTAGTGTTCACCACCAGAACTTTAGCAACACTGTAGAAGCAAAGCACCAGCGCCACCTAGTTTTCACCACCAGAACTTTAGCAACACTGTAGAAGCAAAGCACCAGCGCCACCTAGTGTTCACCACCAGAACTTTAGCAACACTGTAGAAGCAAAGCACCAGCGCCACCTAGTGTTCACCACCAGAACTTTAGCAACACTGTAGAAGCAAAGCACCAGCGCCACCTAGTGTTCACCATCAGAACTTTAGCAACACTGTAGAAGCAAAGCACCAGCGCCACCTAGTGTTCACCACCAGAACTTTAGCAACACTGTAGAAGCAAAGCACCAGTGCCACCTAGTGTTCACCACCAGAACTTTAGCAACACTGTAGAAGCAAAGCACCAGCGCCACCTAGTGTTCACCACCAGAACTTTAGCAACACTGTAGAAGCAAAGCACCAGCGCCACCTAGTGTTCACCACCAGAACTTTAGCAACACTGTAGAAGCAAAGCACCAGCGCCACCTAGTGTTCACCACCAGAACTTTAGCAACACTGTAGAAGCAAAGCACCAGTGCCACCTAGTGTTCACCACCAGAACTTTAGCAACACTGTAGAAGCAAAGCACCAGCGCCACCTAGTGTTCACCACCAGAACTTTAACAACACTGTAGAAGCAAAGCACCAGCGCCACCTAGTGTTCACCACCAGAACTTTAGCAACACTGTAGAAACAAAGCACCAGTGCCACCTAGTGTTCACCACCAGAACTTTAGCAACACTGTAGAAGCAAAGCACCAGTGCCACCTAGTGTTCACCACCAGAACTTTAGCAACACTGTAGAAGCAAAGCACCAGCGCCACCTAGTGTTCACCACCAGAACTTTAGCAACACTGTAGAAACAAAGCACCAGCGCCACCTAGTGTTCACCACCAGAACTTTAGCAACACTGTAGAAGCAAAGCACCAGTGCCACCTAGTGTTCACCACCAGAACTTTAGCAACACTGTAGAAGCAAAGCACCAGTGCCACCTAGTGTTCACCACCAGAACTTTAGCAACACTGTAGAAGCAAAGCACCAGCGCCACCTAGTGTTCACCACCAGAACTTTAGCAACACTGTAGAAGCAAAGCACCAGTGCCACCTAGTGTTCACCACCAGAACTTTAGCAACACTGTAGAAGCAAAGCACCAGCGCCACCTAGTGTTCACCACCAGAACTTTAGCAACACTGTAGAAGCAAAGCACCAGTGCCACCTAGTGTTCACCACCAGAACTTTAGCAACACTGTAGAAGCAAAGCACCAGCGCCACCTAGTGTTCACCACCAGAACTTTAGCAACACTGTAGAAGCAAAGCACCAGCGCCACCTAGTGCTCACCACCAGAACTTTAGCAACACTGTAGAAGCAAAGCACCAGCGCTACCTAGTGTTCACCAGAACTTTAGCAACACTGTAGAAGCAAAGCACCAGCGCCACCTAGAACTTTCGTTTTGTAAGTACTTTAGAACCATTTAGAACCATGGATTGCCCAGGCCTAATAACGACTATAGTTCATTGAGGTGCCAGAACACAGAGCAGAAAAGAATAAGGGTTGTGCAAGATGACAACGACCAGGTTCCCATCACATGGAGCCATGGCAGTTGAAGTGGGATCAAACTGCCTTCATTCTGCAGTATAGATGCAGCCTCTGGGGGGATTCTATTGTGCAAACTGACCCTGGAGTTCCTCTGAAGGATAAGACTGTAATTTGTCCAGCCTCCTCCCATCTCTCTGCTTCATCTGCCCTCATGCCATTTCACCCACCTGTTTCAGACCAAGGAAGTGGAAATATATGGTTTCCTGTCCTCCGGCTTTGAAAGGGAACCCCTAAAAACCTCAGTCCCCCAGAGCAGGCGACAGAATCAACAGAAGCAAGCAATCTCCTTGAGTGAAGCAAAAATATTTTATTTCAGCGTGACCACGCGGAGACGAAACAGCTGAAAGACCAGTATGTATTCAAAAAAGACACTGTTTGCACTGTTCAGCATTTTGCACTGTCAACCCCTTCAGCTTCTCTTGGCCGCCTGGAGCTCTTGCTGCAGATGCCGATTTTCAGCCTTGGCCTGGGATTCTCGGACTTGCAGTAGCTCGTTTTCTTGCAGCAGGCGGGAAAAGGCTTCGACGTCCCACACCCTTGCTTTGAGAAATTCCCTGGCAGCTGGGTCAGGTGACTTGCTCAGGCTCTGCAAAGGAGGACAATTGGTAGACTTCCAAGCAAGACAAGTGCGAGAGGGGATCCCTCCAGAGCCGAGCAGGAATCAAATTCTGGGATTTGTACTTTTCTAGGGCAACTGGATTCCCCATGGGCCATGTACTCAAACAAGCTAAAGCACAAAACTACTGGAAACAGAAAGGGACTAAATATGAAACCAACGAATCTATAATGAACGTCTCGTGGGCTATATACAAAGTCCATACACACTCAACAATATAGCGCTAATATACAAGAAAATATGCAACAATGGAATGAATCATACATACAACATATAACTCTATATAGAGTCCGTTTGAAAGTGTTTCTATATATCTAGGCCAGTGTTTTTCAACCTTTTTTGAGCCACGGCACATTTTTTACATTTACAAAATCCTGGGGCACACCACCAACCAAAATGACACAAAATGACACTCTAACACAGTCATACATATAGTTAATATGTTTTTAAATGTATTTATACACTCACTTAGTGTGAAACCTGGGCCTGTTTTGATGAACCCAAAATAGATAGCTTTGAGGGCTCTCTCGTTTACCTTTGTGGGGTTTTTTTTCAAAGAATTTGCCTGTTTCTCATTGTTTGTGCATAAACGTACAAAATAGTCGGTCGGCTTGTTTTGAATGGAAGGGTGTTTCGTTTGGAGATGGCGTTTAAGCTTGCTTGGCACCATGGCACTATAGGACAGCTTCTAACCACACATCAAGCACTGTCAGCTCCGGCTGGTTCGTTTGTTTACTTAACGGACCAGGCCGTGCGCGCCATCAGATACGGAGGGCCGTTTGGCGGGCTCTGGACTGGATCCTCCCTTTGATGTGCCAGATACCTTCCTGGCCTTTGATATGCGGAGAGCGGATGGTCAAGCCAGCGGAAGGAGGGACTCAGCAGGGGGGCGGGTCAGGGAGGGCTCTTGAAGGACTTGATGCGCGGGAAACCTTTAGTCTATCTTTGCTTAGCCTGGAGCAAGGACCCATTAAATGATCTATCTTCCAACCTAGCTTGGAGTGAGTTTGGTTTATTGGACCCCCCTTTCCGGAGCATTACATAAAGATAGACTCACCAACTTCTACGGCCGTGAAAACTCTCCGACCGTAACCACCCTTAAAGAGATGTCCCGAGCAGAAGGGAAACCCCTTGACGAGCTACCTCTGGGGATCCTGGAAGAGGAGGTAGAGGAGGAATGGGGCGAGGACGAGACCGGAGCCGGAGCGTCCGGAGGAGAACCGCAGGTGGTGGTGTCCGGGATGGATGGTGAGGAGAACCAGGACCCGGCCCGGCAGCCGAGAGATGCGACTCGTCGCAAGGCGAAAGCACCCAACACCGACATGCTGCGGATGGAGGTACAAATGTTCCAGCTGGCAGAGTCGGTACGAAAACTCCAGTCCCAAATGGACCTGTTGCTGAGCCGCCCGGAGGAGCTGCCATGGAGGTCGCCAGAGCCCGTCCCCCGGGGACGCAGCTCGAGCCGGGGCCCAGGCCAGACGGGAAGGCCCTCGGGGAGAGTGGGATTCCGAGACGACCATGAAGAGTTCAATCCGCCGAGGGGAGCCTCCACCTTCAACCTGGGTCCGGGAGACCAGAGCCAAGAAGTGGCGGGAAGCCGGAGAGACCTGAAGGTAAAGTTTGATGGGGACCCCCGCCAACTCTCCTACTTTATCACCAACGTGCAAAATTACATGCTGGACTATGGGGATTCATTCCCCTCGGAAGCAGCCAAGGTGCGGGCTGTGGGGGCCAACCTGAAGGAGGCCGCGGCCGACTGGCTGATACAGTTAACAGACACTCGAGCGCCGCAACTGAGGCGGCTGGACACCCTGTTGGAGGCCCTACAAGCCCGCTTTGGGGACCCCTTAGCAGGGGAGAAGGCCAAGGCCCAACTGAGGAAGATTTACCAAGGCCAGAGGTCCGTCTCGGAATACGCTTTAAGCTTCCGAGCCTTAGCGGGGAAGATCCGGGGCTGGTCAGAATCCACCATACTAGAGTGCTTCAAGGCCGGCCTAAGGCAGGACATTCTGGAGTGGGCGATGCACAGGGGAAACCCCGAGACCCTGGAGGACTGGATAGCCTCGGCAGGGAGGGTGGAGTGCGACATGGAGCAGATGCCCCGGCGCCACCGAGATGGCGGGAGACCCCGCGGGATGGGCGCAGGCCCATCGGGGAGGTCGGGACCAGCCCGGCGACCATCACCGAGGCCCCGGTCAGCCAGCCGGGAGAGCCAGAGAGGGAAGAGAGGAGCCTGCTTCTCGTGCGGACGAGAAGGGCACCGAGCAGCGGACTGCCGCAAAAAAGTCCCCTCGCCCAAGGCGGAGCGGGCGCCGGAAGTCAAACCGGCAACACCGGCCAAAACCCCAGGCCGAGGCAAGGCAGCAGCGGCAGCGGAGACGGCACGGGCACCCCGGCCCCTACGGGAGGCTGAGGAGCCGGAGCTGGAAGCAGAGGAGAGTGACTCCGAGTGGATGGCGGGAAACGACAACGATCTGCTGTAGACGCCCGACGGCAGATCCAGATCCCTTCGGGCGGTGAGTCTGATCCCCCTGGGTGCGGCACATACAAGCTGGACATTCAGGTGTGGGGCCCCGGGGCCAGCCAACCCATAGAGACTACAGCCATGTTAGATAGCGGGTGCACCAGGTGCTTGATGTCCCCGGGATTAGCGAGGCAGCTGGGGATAAAGCCCCAAGCCCTGATCGAGCAGATCCTATTCTCCCAGCTAGATGGGTCCCCGGCGAATGGAAAGCCAGCCACCCACAAGACAGGAGAAATCAGAGTCCAGTTGGGGTCCCACCGGGAAGACCTAAAATTCGTCATTTCGGCCATGGCACACCAACCCATCATCCTGGGGGCCCCCTGGCTGCGCAACCAGAACCCACGGATCAACTGGGAGACAGGAGCCGTGCAGTTCAGGGATGGAGAGGCCCGGGCAAGGCTAGATGACCTTGGAGACGCGGACGCCCCAGTCCATGAGGGAGCGGGCGTGGGGGCAGCAGAGAGCCAACCCGGCGAAGTCCCGCGAGAATATGAGGACTTGGGGGAGGTCTTTAGCGAGCGGGAAAGTGACCAGCTGCCCCCCCACCGGAAGTCCGATTGCGCAATCGAAATTGAAAAGGGCGCCAAGTTGCCCAGCCCGAAACTGTACGCCCTGTCTGAACCCGAAAGAAAGGCACTAAGAGACTTTATTGATAAGAATATAGACAGAGGATTTATTGAGAAATCGACTAGCCCGATGGCAGCCCCCGTCCTGTTCAGGCCAAAGGCGGACGGATCGCTGCGGCTGTGTGTGGACTACAGAGGCCTCAATGCTATTTGCACCTCTAGCCCCTATCCGTTGCCCCTGATGTCCGAGATTCTGGCCCAGCTGGGGGAGGCACGGATCTTCACCAAACTAGACATCCGAGAGGCGTTCTACCGGATCCGAGTGAAAGATGAGGACTGCTGGAAGACCGCATTCAACTGCCACCTGGGGCAGTACCAATTCCGGGTCACGCCCTTCGGACTTAAGGGCGCCCCCAGGATTTTCCAGCAATTCATCAACGAGATTTTCAGGGACTTACTCTACAAGGGAGTTCTAGTATACCTAGACGACGTATTAATTTACTCCAAATCGGAGGCGGAGCACGTCGAGATGACCCGGGAGGTGCTGCGGCGGCTGCGAGACAACCAGCTCTTTGTCAAGCTGTCCAAGTGTGAGTTCCACCGGCAGGAACTGGACTATCTAGGGTACCGCATCTCCACGCGAGGCTTGGCCATGGACCCTAGTAAGGTGAGAGATGTGCTCGCGTGGGAAGCGCCGCGAACCCGGCGGCAACTACAGGGCTTTTTGGGGTTCGCCAACTTTTATAGACAGTTCATCCAAAACTTTGCTAAAATAGCGCTCCCCTTGACCGAACTGTTAAAAACCAAGGGCTTGGGGGAAACCAAGAAAGCCAAGTCCCCCGGTGCGAAGCTCAACTGGACTCCGCAGTGCCAGGAGGCCTTTGACAGCCTCAAGCGGAGCTTCACCAGCCAGCCGCTGCTGAGGCATCCCCAACCCGACAAGCCATTCACTGTGCAGTGCGACGCCTCGGAGGCGGCCTATGGGGCGATCCTCCTGCAGCGGGACGATGACGGAACCCTGCGGCCCTGTGCATACCTGTCCAAGAAATTCACACCGTCGGAGAAGCGGTGGCATGTATGGGAAAAGGAGTCTTTGCCGTGCGGGCAGCGCTGAGCCACTGGAGGCACTTCTTGGAAGGCACCGCCCTGCCCTTCGAAGTGTGGACGGATCACAAGAACTTGCAGGCGCTCCAAACCCCCCAGAGACTCAACGCCAAGCAGCTGAGGTGGGCACAGTTCTTCAGCCGCTTCAATTTCCAGCTCAAGTACCTGCCGGGCCCGAAAAACGTGTTGGCCGACACGCTTTCCAGAATGCCTGAGGCTGACTACTCGGCGCCAGAAGAAGTAGGGACTGTGTTCTCCAAGCATCAGTTGGGCCTGGTGGCCCGCACCCGGGCAGCGGACAAAACCCCAAAACCGACGGTCCCTGGGACCCCTGAACTGCTAGCAGACTTGGCAGCAGCCTACGGAGCAGACGCCTGGCTTAAAGAACACCACGAGGACCTAACCGAGGCTGGTGGCATATGGTACTACAAGGACAAGTTGTATGTCCCCCAGAGCCAGAGAGCCCCGGTCCTGGCTCAAGCCCACGACTCCACCTTGTCCGGCCACTTCGGCCTCACCAAGACTCTGAAGCTGCTGGCCCGGCAATTTTGGTGGCCAGCTATGAGGAAAGACACTAGTGACTATGTAGCTGAGTGCGAAGTGTGCGCCCGAAACAAGCCCAAGACGGTCCGGCCGACTGGGCTGCTGCAACCGGTGGCCGATCCGGCCGAACCCTGGAGCGAAATCGCCATGGACTTCGTCGTAGATCTGCCGCCCAGCGGCGGATACACCACCATCTGGACGGTGGTGGACCTATTCTCGAAGCAGGCCCACTTTGTCCCGCTCCGCCGGCTGCCCACGGCCCCGGAGCTGGCTCGACTCTTCACCAACCACGTGTTCCGGCTCCACGGCTGCCCACGGCGTGTGGTGAGTGATAGAGGGCCCCACTTACGTCCAGATTCTGGAAGGCGTTCCTGGCGGGGTTGGGGTCCCAGCGGGCCCTGAGCACGGCGTTCCACCCGGAGACGGACGGTGCCACGGAGAGAGTCCAGCGCACTCTGCAGCAGTACCTCCGATGCTACTCGACCTACCAGCAAGACAATTGGGCCGAGCTGCTGGCCGTGGCGGAGTACAGCTACAACAACGCCGAGCACGCCTCGACGGGGGCCTCACCCTTCCGCGTTGTCTCTGGCCGCGACTTTCCGCCCTTCCCAGCCGTGGCCCAGGCTGCTGACCCGGCAGCGCCGCCGACAGATTGGGGAGCCAAGGTCGCGGCGGCCTGGCCGGCTATCCAGACGGCGTTGCGGTTGGCCCGGGAATCTTACAAGCTGTACGCCGACAAGAAGAGGGGACCTCAGCCGGCCTACGCGGTTGGGGACCGCGTGTTCCTCTCCACCAAACACCTTAAGTCGACTCAGCCGTCCCGCAAGTTTGCGAACAAATTTGTAGGGCCCCTCAGCGTGGTGGAAGTGATTAACCCCGTAGCAGTCAAATTGGACCTGCCGCACACCTGGCGCAAGGTCCACCCAGTGTTCCACGTGAGCTTACTCAAAAGCTGTGACTGACCGGAAGTGGTCCGCTGAGGAGGGCGCTCCGGTGCCTATCATGGTGGGGCCCCACACCCATTTTGAAATTAAAGACATTTTGGACTCACGGCGCCTCAAGGGCCGTCTTAGTTATTTGGTCAAGTGGACTGCCAAGGACTTACACCAAAGGATCGAAACCAGTGGGTGTTTAAAGGCCCAAAAAGGTCACGTTGAGGGCCCTAGCGCGATAAAAACTAAACACAGCTGCTGAAAGGCTTTCTGCCATTCCTGCCACGCATCGAAACAGGCCCAGGTTTCATACTGAGTGTATAAATACATTTAAAAAACATATTAACTATATGGCCATTTTGTGCCTGGGCCCAGCCCTTTGGAATGCTTTTTGGATTGATCCATACGCACATTCCGTGATAACATTGTCATCTGTATAGCAGAGACCTCAGGGACATTGCTTCTCTTTCCACCACATCAGCCTGTGATTTTTGATTCACAAAGGCAGCCAATCATCATTCCTCATAGGATTCGGACTTTCCTCCGGTATAATCCGGTTTTTATTTACCAGTGACTGGAACGTCTATTACAGCAGCGAAGAGACCCATTATTTGCCTAGAGGTATCAAACTTTCAGACTGACTCTATATAGAGTTATATGTTGTATGCATGGTTCATTCCATTGTTGCATATTTTCTCGTAAATTAGCGCTATATTGTTGAGTGTGCATATGGACTTTGTATATAGCCCACGAGATGTTAATTATAGATTTATTGGTTTTCATATTTAGTCCCTTTCTGTTTCCCTCTACTCCAGGGGTGGGCAACTATTTTTTCCAAGGGGCCACATGAGAGCAAACAAATATTATGTAGGTCCGCACCTAAAGGCGGAACTACATGCTAATCTACATTATTTATTTATTTATTCACTTACTATATTTACCATATATTACACATCATTAATATTAACATATTAATATATCAAGAAATATTCATATATTATTAGTATTAATATCATAATTATTATATTATAGTACAGGGGTGGGCAATAATATCCATGAAGCAATTAAATTTATATTATATCTCCCACAACAAAATTATATTAATGAAGCAATCAATTTAATATTATATATCCCAGAACACAATTATATTAATGAAGCAATCAATTTAATATTATATATCCCAGAACACAATAACACACCTCTTCTTTCCTCCTTTGGAAGAGGAGGTCCGGGCAGTGCGCCTTCCCTGGCGAAGCCAGGTAGCCGGTGCCAACGCTGCTTACCGGGCGAAAAAGGGAGGCCTGGGCAGGTTGAAAGCCAGATACAAATAAAAAACAAGCATAGGAGGTGAACGCGGGGTCCCCTTCCTCTCGCACACGCTTGAAAACAAACTGCGGAGGAAGCGCCGCCCCCTGAGCGTGTTCGGTGATGCCGGCTGCGATGTCATCGCAGGAGATGCTCAGCGGGTGGGGCATCCTCCGCAGTTTGTTTTCAAGCGTGCGCGAGAGAAAGGGGACCCCGCGTTTGCCTCCTATGCTTGTTTTTTGATTTGTATCTGGCGAAAAACAAGCATAGGAGGCGAACGCGGGGTCCCCTTCCTCTCGTTCACGTTGCCAAACAAACTGCGGAGGAAGCGCCACCCCCTGAGCGTGTTCGGCGATGCCGGCTGCGACGTCATCGCAGGAGACACTCAGGGGGCGGGGCGTCCTTCGGAGTTTGTTTGCAAGCGTGTGCGAGAGGAAGGGGACCGCGTTCACCTCCCTTGCTTGCCTTTGCCAAAACAAAGCCACGCTGCAACTTTCTACCTGCCCGGGCCTCCCTTTTTCGCCCGGTAGCAGCGCTGGCACCGGCTGCCTCTCTCCCCGGTAAGCAGCGCTGCCCAAGGCTCTGCGGGCCGCATGGGGTCGCACAAAGGGCCGGAACTGGCCCGCGGGCCGCGCGGTGCCCACCCCTGCTCTACTCGAACCCCTTTTCTGCCAGGGGGGGAAGGCACAATAGAAGCCCTCCTGACAGATAGCCGCCTAGTCTCGACTCTCCCAAGAGGTGGCCACCCAGCCTCTGCTTATAAACCTCCAGGGAAGAAGACTCAATTGGACTCCTAGGTAGCCTTTTGCCAGGGGGTGGGTGGCCATCTCTTGAGAGGGCACCGATTGTGCCTTCCTGCCCTTGGGAGCCCCTTCCAAATCTAAAGGAATATGCCCTACCTTGGAGACCAGTGGGGTCTCTTTCTTTCTCCGGGGATTATTAAGCAGAGGCTGGATGGCCATCTGTCTGGACAGATTTGAATGTGCCTTCCTGAGTGGCAGCAGGGGGAGGACTAGATGGCCTTTGGGTTCCCTTCCATCTCCAGGATTCTATGCCTAGTGAAATGTAATGAGGGTTGGCGCCCACAGAGCCCTTTGGAGTCTGCCCGGTACACCCGTTTGTGACATGTGACGGAAGGGGACAGACTCTCACCTTGTATATGCGATGAAGATGTTGAATGATGACGCCATTGGGCTTTCCGTCTGTGTCTGAATCGGCTCTGCTTCCATGTTCCTTAAAAGGAGCAAAAGGGGAGATTCACCATGATACCAAGCAAGAAACAGCCACTTGGGGTCTAGTTCCCCTTCGGCCGGTGCAGCATTCCTCAGCCTGGGGGTCAGAGGGGTTGTCAAAGACCACCAGAAAACAGAGTATTTTCACTTGGTCATGGGGTTCTGTGTGGGAAGTTTGGCCCAATTCTGTTGTTGCTAGGGGTTGAGAGTTCTCTTTCATTGTAGCTGAACTATAAATCCCAGCAACTGCAACTCGAAGTGACCGGCTTGACTCTGAAGGAGCTGGGAGTGGTGACAGCCTACAGCAGTGTTTCTCAGCCTTCCTAATGCGGCAACCCCTTAATGCGGTTCCTCATATTGTGGTGACCCCCAAACATGACATCATTTTCGTTGCTACTTCAGAACTGTAAATTTACTACTGATATGAATCGTAATGTAAATATCTCATATAGGATGTATTTTCATTCCTGGACCAAATTTTGCACAAATACATGATATGTCCAAATTTGAATACTGAAGGTGTTGGGGAAAATGATTTTGCCATTTGGGAATTGTAGTTGCGGGGATTTATAGTTCACATACAATCAAAGAGCACTCTGAGCTCCACCAACAATGGAATGGAACCAAATTTGTCACTCAGTACTCCCATGACCAACAGAAGGATTTGGTGGGCATTGACCTTGAGTTTTTGGAGTTGTAGTTCACCTACATCCAGAGAGCACTCTGGACGCAAACAATGATAGATCTGGACCAAGCTTGGCATGAAAACTCAATATGTGCAAATGTGAACATTGGTGGAGTTTGGGGAAAATAGACCTTGACATTTGGCAGTTGTAGTTGATTCACCTACAATCAAAACAAAAAATACTGTACTCTGAACCCCAGCAGCGACAGAAATGCTGGGCCAGACGTGCATTTGTGGGAAATTGTGGAGACTTAGAACCTCCATGACCAACAAAAATACTGTTTTGTTATGGTCTTTGGTGACCCCATCTGACACCACCTCACCCCCCCAATGGGCCCATTTGCCTTCTTTGTTGCAGCATCACGCTGCTGGCTCATGTTCAATTTAATAATAATAATAATAATAATAATTCCTACACACCCATTTGCCTTATTTGCTGCAGCATCACGCTGCTGGCTCATGTTCAATTTAATAATAATAATAATAATTTGTTTCCTACACACCCAATTGCCTTCTTTGCAGCATCACACTGCTGGCTGTTGCAGCATCACGCTTAATAATAATAATAATAATAATAATACCTACACCCATTTGCCTTTTTGTTGCAGCATCACGCTGCTGGCTCATGTTCAATTTAATAATAATAATAATAATAATAATTCCTACACACCCATTTGCCTTTTTTGCTGCAGCATCACGCTGCTGGCTCATGTTCAATTTAATAATAATAATAATAATAATAATAATAATAATAATTCCTACACACCCATTTGCCTTCTTTGTTGCAGCATCACGCTGCTGGCTCATGTTCAATTTAATAATAATAATAATAATAATTCCTACACACCCATTTGCCTTTTTTGCTGCAGCATCACGCTGCTGGCTCATGTTCAATTTAATAATAATAATAATAATAATAATTCCTACACACCCATTTGCCTTCTTTGTTGCAGCATCACGCTGCTGGCTCATGTTCAATTTAATAATAATAATAATAATAATAATAATTCCTACACACCCATTTGCCTTTTTTGTTGCAGCATCACGCTGCTGGCTCATGTTCAATTTAATAATAATAATAATAATAATAATTCCTACACACCCATTTGCCTTCTTTGTTGCAGCATCACGCTGCTGGCTCATGTTCAATTTAATAATAATAATAATAATAATTCCTACACACCCATTTGCCTTCTTTGTTGCAGCATCACGCTGCTGGCTCATGTTCAATTTAATAATAATAATAACACCCATTTGCCTTCTTTGTTGCAATAATTTTAATAATAATAATAATACACACCCCATTTGCCTTCTTTGTTGCAGCATCACGCTGCTGGCTCATGTTTAATAATAATAATAATAATAATAATAATACACACCCATTTGCCTTCTTTGTTGCACACCCATTTGCTGGCTCATTTTAATAATAATAATAATAATAATATCACACACCCATTGGCCTTCTTTGTTGCAGCATCACGCTGCTGGCTCATAATAATAATAATAATAATAATTCCTACACACCCATTTGCCTTCTTTGCTGCAGCATCACGCTGCTGGCTCATGTTCAATTTAATAATAATAATAATAATAATAATAATCCTACACACCCAATTGCCTTCTTTGTTGCAGCATCACGCTGCTGGCTCATGTTCAATTTAATAATAATAATAATAATAATAATTCCTACACACCCATTTGCCTTCTTTGTTGCAGCATCACGCTGCTGGCTCATGTTCAATTTAATAATAATAATAATAATTCCTACACACCCATTTGCCTTCTTTGTTGCAGCATCACGCTGCTGGCTCATGTTCAATTTAATAATAATAATAATAATAATTCCTACACACCCATTTGCCTTCTTTGCTGCAGCATCACGCTGCTGGCTCAGGTTCAATTTAATAATAATAATAATAATAATTCCTACACACCCTTCTTTGTTGCATTTGCTCATTTCAATTTAATAATAATAATAATAATAATAATTCCTTTTGCCTTCTTTTGCTGCAGCATCACGCTGCTGGCTCATGTTCAATTTAATAATAATAATAATAATAATAATAATAATAATAATAATAATTCCTACACACCCAATTGCCTTCTTTGTTGCAGCATCACGCTGCTGGCTCATGTTCAATTTAATAATAATAATAATAATAATAATAATTCCTACACACCCATTTGCCTTCTTTGTTGCAGCATCACGCTGCTGGCTCATGTTCAATTTAATAATAATAATAATAATAATTCCTACACACCCATTTGCCTTCTTTGTTGCAGCATCACGCTGCTGGCTCATGTTCAATTTAATAATAATAATAATAATTCCTACACACCCAATTGCCTTCTTTGCTGCAGCATCACGCTGCTGGCTCATGTTCAATTTAATAATAATAATAATAATAATTCCTACACACCCAATTGCCTTCTTTGCTGCAGCATCACGCTGCTGGCTCATGTTCAATTTAATAATAATAATAATAATAATTCCTACACACCCATTTGCCTTCTTTGCTGCAGCATCACGCTGCTGGCTCATGTTCAATTTAATAATAATAATAATAATAATTCCTACACACCCATTTGCCTTTTTTGCTGCAGCATCACGCTGCTGGCTCATGTTCAATTTAATAATAATAATCATAATAATACTTCTTACCAACAACAACAACTCCCCAATGCTTGTGGTAGGATACATAGATGCAGAGACCAAGAGTTCAATATCAATATAGCCATAGACATAAAGTAAAATTACAGTAAAATAATGTATATCAGTAAGATGCCAGTATAGAATGAATAGGTTATCTCAAACTTTTATGGTGTGGTTCCCCAAGGAAATTATCAGATTAGGAGATATCTAGTTTCCAAAAGAACAATGTTTAACCCCAGGCAGAGAAAGGGGGGGGGGGGGTGGTTGCAAAGTTGAATTGTGTGGTTTTCCATGGAAATTATCAGATTAGGAGATTTCTAGTTTCCAAAAGAACAAGGTGCAACCCCAAGCAGAGAAAGGGGGGGCTGCAAAGTTGAATTGTGTGGTTTTCCATAGAAATTATCAGATTATGAGATTTCTAGTTTCCAAAAGTAAAATGTGTAACCCCAAAGAGGAGAAAAGGAGGCCCCATTCTCTGCTTGGGGTTACGCGTTGTTCCTTTGGGAACCAGAAATCTCCTCTTTTTTTTTATAATATTTTTTATTCATTCAAACAACAAAGAAGACAACATCAAAAACATACAGACATGAACATAGGCATACACATTGACATGAACATAAAATCACATCCCCCCTCCCTTTCCCTCCCCCACCCCTTCACCTCACACCTACACATATACATTCCCCTCTTGCCCTCCTTGCCTGTTTTGCAGAGGCTCCTTACTTCATTACACCATTACACAGAAGGGTATACCTTGCTTCCCCTTTCTGTGATCAAAGCTTAGTTGTCCTGTACTGTCGTACCTTCAATTCTAAATTACTATACATCATATTAACTTATATTTCTTCAGTTTGAGGTAATTGATATATTTACTCCAATCTGTTCTGTTTTCAAATGCCCTGTTTTGCGCTACTTTCTGTGTAAGCAGGTCCATGTTCATTATGTCGTATACTTTTTTTAACCAATCCTGGTATGTTGGTACTTCTTTAAGTTTCCACAGTCTGGCCAGACTTATTCTTGCTGCAGCGGCCAGATAAAAAAAAATTGTCATCATTTTTATCTAATTCAAAATCAAATATCCCCAGCAAAAAGTACTCTGGTTTAAAGTCAAATTTCTTTCCCAAAATATCTTTTGACCTCTTGAATATCTCCCACCAATATTTCTTTACCTTTTTGCACTCCCACCAGACATGGGAGTAGGTACCGACATTTGCTCCGCAGTTCCAACATTTCGCGTTCAGTTGTCCTGTACTAAAGTTGTGCTTTTCCGGTGTTAAGTACCACATGTAAATACTTTATACCAGTTTTCTTTTATCTCGACAGCATAGGTATATTTTAATTTTTGCACCACACTTCTTCCCATTTACACAAATCTATGGTGTGTCCCACCAGTCTGGCCCACTTTATCATTACCTCCTTGATCAGATTTTCCTCCAGTGGGCCCAACCTAGTAATAGTTGATAGGATTTCCGTATAATTTTAGTATCACTTTTTACAATTTTAGACCAACTGGAATCTGTTATTTCAAACCCCTTTTTCCGATCTTGTTTATAATTCTCTTTAATTTGCCAATAGTGGAACCACGTTAAACTAGGTTCCACTTTCTGCATCTCTTCCAGCGTCATCAGGTCCACTTCCCGCCCTTTAATCTTTAATATATTTTTGTACGTCAACCATCTTTCCCTCGGGATTTCCCTCTTCTGGTCTGCCTCGTTTGGAGAAAACCACAGGGGAGTTTTATTACATAACCTTTCTTTATATTTATCCCACACATTGATAAGGGCCGCCCTTATAAAATGGTTTCTGAAGCCTTTTTCTATTTTAACCTTATCCCTCCAGAGGGAACCAGAAATCTCCTAATCTGATAATTTCCTTGGGGAACCACACCATACAACTCTGGAGCCCCCTTTCTCCTGACAGAGGAGGATGTTTTCTACCACTGTGGAAAGTTTTGTCAGTAACAGTCTAAAAAAATTGAGGGAAAGGGAATCCCCCCAGTTTTGCCGGTCCCCTTTGCAATTTTTCGCACATTAACGAAGCGATTAGGACAGCGGTTCTCAACCTGGGGGTCGCGACCCCCAGGGAGGTCACAAGGCCATTTTTGGGGGGTCGCGAAGCCGCCTTGGTTGGCCCTGCCCCCTCAAAAATGGCTGCTGACCCCCCTGTGCCAGCCAAAAAGCTAGGCACTCCTGGCTGGCTCCTCCTCTTACCACAGGGCTGTGGTGAGCAATGAGGAGGAGCTTGGAGGAAAAGGCGTGTGGAGGGCTTCCCCTGCAAGGCCTCGCTGCTTGGGGGAGGCTTTTCCGCCAGGCCCCCGCGCCCTTCAGAACTCAGAAGAACGCGAGAGCCAGGTGGAAGGCTTCCCCCGCAAGGCCTTGCCGTTTGGGGAAAATAGACATTTGGGAGTTGGAGTTGCTGAAATGTATAGTTCACTTACATTAAGGATGCTCAGCGGCGGCAGCGCTTGCTCCCTCCCTCCCTGGCCTCTTCCTCCTCTTCTCCCCCCTCCCTCCCTTCCCCTCCATCGGCCGCTATGATGCGAAAACGCAGAGGGAAGGGGGGGGGAGAGGCAACACAAGCACCCTTCCTGCCTTCCTTTCGCCCCAGTGCATTGTGGGACTGCGCCCGCAATGCACTGGGGCAGCGATGACTGGGGGAGAGGGAGGGAGGGGGAGGAAAGAAAGGAGGGGCGGAGGAGCCCACCCGAAGCTGGTGAATGTGAGGTTTTGTCCATTCGCCAGCTCTTCAGGCGGGGCTCCTCCCCCTCCTTTCCTCCCTCCCCTCCCCAGTCATCGCCACCGCTCCAGTGAATTGCGGGCGCAGTCCACAATGGCAAAGGACACGGTGTCCTGGTAAATGCAAAGTACATATATATATATATAGTTCAATCCCAAGTGGGCAATGTTCAAAATGAGTGTCCAATCAATAGAGTGTGGTCCCACGGGTGTTTAGAATTGTGGCGAAACCGTTTTTAAATCCCTGGGGTATACGGCTGCGTATAACCCAGGGATTTTAAAACGGTTTCGCCACAACCCCGCTATACCGGATTATCGGAGAAAAATATTATTTTGGGTTTTTGGCTTCACCATATTCCGGAGAAATTTCAGTTGGGTAAGTGTATTGGTCCTGTTACATTGTGTTTTGAATATCTGTATCGAGCTGCACCGCTAATGGATTACAGTTATTGACTGAGAACCTTGTGAACCTATGCAGTCGATTGATTGATGGATTTATAAATACCCGTTGGACCACACTCTATTGATTGGACTCTCATTTTGAACATTGCCGTGAACGGTAAACCCCACTTGGGATTGAACTCTCTCTCTCTCTCTCTCTCTCTCTCTCTCTCTCTCTCTCTCTATATATATATATATATACTGTATATATGTACTTTGCATTTACCAGGACACCGTGTCCTTTGCTTTTGTGTTTGCTTTTGGGTACTCCCCCGTATTTTGTTTACAGCAGTCCCACAATGCACTGGGGCAGAAAGGAAGGAAGGCAGGAAGGGTGCTTGTGTTGCCTCTCTCTTTCTCTCTCTCCGTAGTGGAGAAAGGGAAAAGGCGGAGGACAGCTAAGCCATGTTCTGCGGCGGCGCTTGCTCCTGGCCTCCTCCTCTTCTCCCCTTCCCTTCCCCTCTGTTGCCCACCGGCCTGCCTGCCGGGGCCCGCCTGCTGGGGCTCTTAAGCGGGCTAGACAGAATCGGCCGCTGGGCCGGATCCGGCCTGTGGGCCGCAAGATGCCCATGTCTAAACTAGAGGTTCCCCCCATCCGAACCTATCACCTGTCTTTGACCCAACAAAGAGCTTTTTCTGTAGCAGCCCCTACGCATTGGGATGCTCTGCCAGACAATGTCCGGGCTCTTAGGGAGCTTTCGGCCTTCCGAAGAGCCTGTAAAAACACCCTATTTGGGCAGGCCTTCCACCCTTAGTGCTCCATGAAAGCCATGCCGCAGTGGTATGGCTTGTTCAATTGCAACTGGGGGCGATTGTTGTACTGTTTTTATTGTTTTACTAATGCTTTAATTGTTGTTCTTATTGATCTTATTGTACTTGCTGCTATGTTGTGAACCGCCCCAAGCTTCCGGAAGGAGCGGTATATAAGCATGAATCAAAAATAAATAAATACATTTATTTAGGGGTCACGGGCATTAGAAATTTTATTTATTTATTTACATCATTTCTACCCCCGCTCTTCTCAACTCCCAAGGGGGGACTCAGAGCGGCCTAACAAAAGGCACAATTGGATGCTTCTACACAATATAAATACAATATAAATACAATATAAAACCATAGACATTCAGAATTAAAATACAGTTAGCATTAACACATAATACGTATAATACATATACGTCTTTTATCTGTTTATTGATGTTTTATTGATTTTATGCTGTAAACCGCTCTGGGCTCCAGAGAGAGCGGTCTACCAAATCGAATTTATAAATAAATAAATAAATAAAATAATACACATTCACTTAAGTTAAAAACATTGTTCCTTCCACAACATCAGCATTGAGCCATATCCATCAACTTGCCATTACCAATCCAGTCCAAAGTGCTGCCTTGTGCTACTGTGCAAACGCCTGGTCCCACAGCCAAGATTTCACTTTTTTTCCTGAATGCCAGGAGGGATGGGGTTGATCGTATGTTGCTTGGAAGCGCATCCCACAGACAGGGAGCCACCACCGAGAAGGCCCTCTCTCTCATCCTCACCAACCGCGTTTGAGAAGTTGGCGGGGGCGAGAGCAGGGCCTCCCCGGATGATCTTAAATTACGAGGTGGGACGTAGCAGCAGATGCATTCAGACAAGTAAGCTGGACCAGAACCGAATAGAGCTTTAAAGGTCAAAACCAGCACTTTGAATTGAGCTCGGAAATGGACAGGCAGCCAGTGGAGCTGACACAACAGGGGGTGGTATGCTCCCTGTATGTCGCCCCAGTTAGTAATCTGGCTGCCGCCCATTGGACTAATTGTAATTTCCATGACTTTAGCTTTTTTCTAAAAGCGAGGAGAGATGGAGTTGATCTTATTTTGTTTGGGAGTGTGATCCATTGGCCAGGAGCCACCACCGAAAAGGCCCTGTCTCTCGTCCCCACCAGCCGCATTTGCGATGCTGGCGGGAGTGAGAGCAGGGCATCCCCAGATGTTCTTAGACTGCGAGATGGGACATAAAGGCAGATGCGTTCGGACAAGTAAGCTGGGCCAGAACCGTTTAGAGCTTGAAAGGTCAAAACTAGCACTATGAATTGAGCTCGCAAGTGGACAGGCAGCCAGTGGAGCTGACAGAACAGGGGGTGGTATGCTCCCTGTATGCCACTCTGCTGCCCCCTCCGGTTGGAAAGCTGCAATTTCCAAACTGTCTTCAAAGGCAGTCCCCTGTAGAGTGCGTTGCAGTAATCTATTCCGGTATAGATTACTGCAATGCTCTCTATGTCGGGTTGCCTTTGAAGACTGTTCGGAAGCTGCAACTAGTCCAACGGACAGCAGCCAGGTTGATAACAGGAGCAGCACTCAAAGAGCGTACAACTCCCCTGTTGTGCCAGCTCCACTGGCTACCAGTTTGCTACCGGGCACAATTCAAAGTGCTGGCTTTAGCCTTTAAAGCCCTAAACGGTTCGGGTCCAACTTACCTGTCCGAACGCATCTCTTCCTATGAACCATCGAGATGTTTAAGATCATCTGGAGAGCCCCTGCTCTCGGTGCCGCCTTCTTAAGAGGCGCGACTGGCGGAGACGAGAGACAGGGCCTTTTCAGTGGTGGCTCCTCGGCTTTGGAACGCCTTCCCTAGAGACATCAGATTGGCCCCCTCCCTCCTAACATGTCGCAAGAAAGTCAAGACCTGGCTGATTGAGCAGGCATTTGTTGATGAAATATAAGGCTTAATGAGATATATGGAATGACGACGATCGACGGAAACTGATTTCAACATGACGCTGAGACTGCAATTGTATGTTTTAATTGTTAATTTGTTATTATATGGGGGTTTGGGGGGTTGCCTTGTTGCTTGTGTTGTATTGAGGGCAGAGACTGCCTGTGTAAACCGTCCCGAGTCGCCTTCGGGCTGAGAGGGGCAGTATAGAAACATGACAAATAAATAAATAAATATTTGGGATGTGACTAGAGCAGTGTTTTTCAACCTTTTTTGAGCCACGGCACATTTTTTACATTTACAAAATCCTGGGGCACACCACCAACCAAAATGACACAAAATGACACTCTTACACAGTAATACATATGGTTAATATGTTTTAAATGTATTCAATGTGAAACCTGGGCCTGTTTCGATGAACACAACATAGATATCCTGGCAGGAATGGCAGAAAGACACACACGAAAGTCTTGCTCAACAGTGTCAGTCATGGGAAAACTTTGGCCCTCAGGGTGCTTTGGACTTCAATTCCCACCATTCCTAACAGCCTGAGGCCCTTTCCTGCTTAAGTGGCTGAGGGGGGAAAGGAAAAGGGCCTGAGGCTGCTAGGAATGGTGGGAGTTGGAGTCCAAACACCTGAAAGGTCCAAGTTTGCCCATCCCAGCTTTCGATTCCATCGCCACATCTCTCTTCAGCCTCTGGTGGTTTGAATATATGTGATTTTCTACCTTGTCGCTACGATTATGGTGCTGCTTCTTTAAATTGTCTGCAAACTGACTGTGTTATTGTGTGGATCCCGGAACTGACATTGGATAACATTGTGAGGATACACTTTGTTTTTTGCACTCACTTCCGTGATTTCATCAAATATCGTGAGTTTTCCGTAGAGGAGTGCTGCGTGAACTCGCTACTCCCTGGTTCGCAACTCCTCCGCTCTCTGTGGTGACCATGCCGAACTACCTTATGTAAGACTTTTGATTTTCTCCAGCAGGATTGGGTACTTTGCACTATATGCTGGGACAGGGGTGCTCAGAATGGTGATCGGGATCACCAGGGTGATCTTTGGGCCTCATCCTGGTGATCTTGAGGCCCCTGACCAGGTTTTTTGCAGTTGGTCCTCTTCACGCGCCCCTGCACGCTGCAAAGAAGTCCTCCCTCGTTGCTCCTCCCCGCTCCCTGCTCGCGCGCCACCTCCAAAAGCTCCAGAGTCCAAGAGGCAGAATGGGCCCCCTCTTTTGGATTCCTCCTCCCCCCTCCGTCCTTCTCCAGCCACTCAGAGTCGTAGGAGACCAAAGGGGGTGGGCCTGGATGATGCGATGCATGGCTGGCCCCGCGTGCATGCGCAGAAGCGCCCATTCTGCCCCTCGGACTTCTCATGAGCTCTTGGAGGTGGCACGCATGCTGGCGGTGTGGAAATAGGAGCAATGATGGAGGAGGAGGAGAAGGACGCTTTGGGGTCATTTCCTTACCACATCTCAAAGGTCGGTCTTTTTACTTTGGGGTGGGTGCTTGATTGTTCTGTGGCATGTCTCAGTGTTTATTTTTAATGTTTAAAAATGGCCTTTTAGCTCTAAAGCCTCTCTGCTTGTTTTGTTCCTTGGGAAATATATGTTGGGGAATATGGAAATGTGGGAGAAATTGGGTGGTTGGATGTATTTTTGCATGTCCTTTTGTTTACCTTGCTGAGTATTAAATGGCCTTGCAGTTCAACAGCCTCTCTTCTTACTTTCTGGCTGATAATATGTGTGGCAATGTGGCAGTGTGGGAGAAATGGGGTGGTTGGATGTATTTTTGCATGCCCTTGTTTACCTTGCTGCGTATTAAATGGCCTTGCAGTTCAACAGCCTCTCTTCTTACTTTCTGGCTGATAATATGTGTGGCAATGTGGCAGTGTGGGAGAAATGGGGTGGTTGGATGTATTTTTGCATGCCCTTGTTTACCTTGCTGAGTATTAAATGGCCTTGCAGTTCAACAGCCTCTCTTCTTACTTTCTGGCTGATAATATGTGTGGTAATATGGCAGTGTGGGAGAAATGGGGTGGTTGTATGTATTTTTATGCTCTGTTTTATATTGTTGTTATTAAATTGAAATGTTGATGTTTTATAACTTCATTTTATGTAAACTGCCCCGAGCCTGCTGGAAGGAGTGGTACATAAAAATGAATAATAAATATAGATAAACTAGCTGAACCCGGCACGCGTTGCTGTGCCCTATTTAGGAGATGTGAGAGAGTATGAGTTTGTAAGGGTTGGAGTTGATGTTACTTATGGTCTTGGTGGGTGCGTGCATGTGTATATATGTGCATGTATATTAGGTATATGTGTTTATGTGTGTTTGTATGTGCATATATGTATATGTGTGTTTGTGTCTGTATGTTTGTGAATGTGTCTATATGTATAGATGTATGTGTATGTGTGTTTTTGTATGTGTATGTATGTATTTATGTGTGTGAAAGGGGGAAGAATGGCATGGGAAAGAGAGAGAGGAAAGTGGGGAAGGGTGGTATTGGGAAGTGGAGGGAGTGGGGCTGGAGAATGGGGGAAGTTTAGATTGGGAGAGGAAGGAGGAATCTACAGAAAGGGGAGAGTGGGGTGGGAATGAGTGGCAGAGAAGTGTGTGTGTCTGGGGGGGGGGGGAGTGAGACGGGAAGGGAGGAAGAGGTTTGCCCTGGCCAAGGAGAGAAGCCTCCCTCTCCTTTCCCCAATCCTCGAAGGGAGAAAGCATTGAGGGGAATGGGATCAGGGAGGCGAAGAAGATCTTGGAGGGGGAAGGGGGAGCCTCGCAACTCTGCCTGGGGAGTTCCGCCTCTCCTCTTCCTGGGAAGGGCTGGAAGCGGCTGCCGTTTGGAGCGCCTCCTGCATGCCTGCCTCTCTAAGGTGAGGTGCTACTGGCTGGGGACCAAGCAGGCATGGCCACGGGACTACATTTCCCAGAAGTAGGTGATAAATCTTGTGTTAATGTTGTGTGGGTGTTTTTAGAGTGAATGATTGTGTGCCGGTTGCGTGGCCTGTATGGGGTGTGTGTGTTGGTTTTTATAGTGTGGGAAGGAGGTGTGGGGGAAATGTGTGGAGGCTAGTATGTATGGGGTGAGGGTGTGTTTCGATCAAGCTGTGAGTGCGGCGTGTGGCGTGCGGTACTTTGGCGAAGTGTGTGGGATCGGTGTCTGCGGTTTGGGTGAGATGCGGCTGGGAAGGGGGAGGTTGTGTTGTTTATGTGTTGGTGTGGGCTGGTGTGAAGGGCTGTGTGTTTGTTGTGTTTGTGTTGTTTTGTGATATTGGAAAGGGGGGAAGGTGTGTTTTGGTTAGGCTGGGAGTGCAACGTGCGTGAAGGTTAGACTGTTTTGGGTTCGCAGGTTTTTTTTTGTATTTTTTGGTACTGCGCATGCGTGGTGGCCATTGTTGCCGCTAAGGGTCCTGGGAGGTGTAGTTTTCGTGGGCTGGAGGGGAGATGGCGCATGCGTGGTGGCCATTGTTGCCATCCTGGGAGGTGTAGTTTTCATGGGCTGGAGGGGAGATGGTCGTGGTGGCCATTGGGGTCCTGGGAGGTGTAGTTTTAGTGAGCTGGAGGGGAGATGGCTTCGGCGGAGCGTGTGTGGGATGTTTGCTGGAGAAGGTAAGGGAAGTTTGTGCGTTTGTTGTGTTGTTTGTGAATGGGAATGCATGCAACAGGGGTTGTATGCATTCCCAGGTGTGGGTGTGTGGGGTTGTTTTAGTGTTGGGGGTGTTTTTGAGTGAATGAATGTGTGGCGGTTGCGTGGGCTGTTTGGGGCGTGTGTGTGTTTGTTTTTACAGTGCGGGAAGGAGCGAGGGGGGAAATGTGTGGAGGCTGGTATGTTTGGGGTGATGGTGTGTTGCGGGCAGTGTGTGAGTGCGGCGTTCGGTACTGTGGCGAAGTTTTTGAGAGCGGGCGGGTGCGGTTTGGGTGGCATGCGCATGGGAAGGGGGGAGGTTGTGTATTTTATGTGTTGTTTTGGGTTGTTTGGAGGGGTGAGGGTTTGTTTGTGGGTGTTTTTGGAGCGTGGAAAGGTTGCGACGGTGGGTAGTGGGCAGGTTTAGAGTGCGGTTGTAGATAAGTGTGTGGGCTCGGGCCGCGGCGCGTTGGCCGCCATGCATGTGGGAAGGTGGCGAGTTTGTGTTGCGGATGTGTGGGTTTGTGGTAGTTGGACGGGGTGATTGTTGCGCTATGGTTGTTAAGGACCGTGGAAAGGGGCGTGGGTATGTTGGGGCTGAGTTTGAGTGCGGTGTGCGTTACTGCGCAGATGTGTGTGTGTTCGTGCCGCTGCGCTCTGCCTGGCATGTGCGAACGTTCCAAAGTTCGTGCTGCCTGGTTAGAGGGCGGGATGGCTTTTCCGTTGGCATGTTTTTAGGGGTTGTGTTTAGGGGTGTTGTTAGTTATGTAGGGCCGGGTTTTTGAGCCGTATAGGTACCCAGGGAGCTGTTTGCACGGGCTGCCGAGTCTAGTGCTTCTGCGGTGCATAGTTTCTTTGTCTATTTGCTGGGTACCAAGACCATTAACTTTTTATATATATAGATAAATAAGAAAATAGTTATACGTTTTACATTTTTGGGTAGGTGATCTTTGGGACTTCGTTTTTTAATCAGTAGCTCCCATGCTGAAAAAGTGTGAGCACCCCTGTGCTGGGATGATGCTTCCCAAACTGCAGGATTGGGTACTTTGAATGTGTTTTTTGCGTATGATTATGTATGATTAATTGTGCATTTTGTACTGTGACGTAGTGGCGTCCCTTTAATAAGTAAGGGCAGGGCCGTAGCCAGGATTTTGTTTCGGAGGGGGCTGAGTTTGGTTCGGGGGGGAGGGCTGAGACTGGGTGGAAGAGGGTCTACCCTAGCAAATCTTTTGTATTGTTATCCCAATAACCCCACGAATGTGAGATATAATGAGCATGGTGATCAGATCATGATATGAATAAACATAACAGTTTAAATAATGTACCAGAAAGGCCTTTTTGCGGACCACCCTGAGAATTTCGGGGGGGGGGTCTGAAGCCCCCTTAGCCCCTGGCTACATGCCTGAGTAAGGGTATTGGAGGTTCCAATTTCCCACGGCACACCTGATGATCGCTCACAGCACACTAATGAGCCCCGGCACACTGGTTGGGAAACACTGGACTAGAGCGTGGACGACCGTGGCCAGATCAGACTTCCCAAGGTTGAGAAACACTGCATTAGGAAATTCCGGGAAATCCCGACTTTCCCTTTCCCTTCCAGGAAAGGAGGGCGAGGAGGAAAGGGTTCTCCACTCGGTGCCCTCTCCTCCTTCCGGGGGGGGGGGTTGAGGGAGGGGCTCCTTTGGCACCCAGCCCCCCCCTGCTTGGCTCCCCCCTCCCCCCCTCCCCCTCCTCACCTTTGCAGGCGCAAGGGAGACCTCTGCGAAGACATCCTCGAAGGAGTCGTCGTGGGAGGCTCCTGGGTTCATGGCGGGGTTCGGGGGGGCTCCTTGCGCCCCCGCTTGCCTCTCCGGAGGGACCCCCGAGAAGGAGTGGACGGACGGGCCGGGGGCCGCACTCTGTGCCTCCGCCATGGCCGAGAAGGAAAGCGAAAGCAGGGCGGCCAGGGGAGGAGGAGGGAGAGGCCAGGGGTGGGGGCCCCGCCGCCGGGGGAGGGGCTCCCACTGACTCAGGAATGCCTTTGGAACATTGGGGCCAGGCAGGCAGGCAGGCACAAGAACTCACAGCAACCCAGGGAAGCCTTCCACAAGGCGCACCAATGTCGGCATTTCCGCACTGGTTCTATCATCCAAAATCATTCCAATTTTAATGAAACACCCGGAGAAGGGCGCTCTGCACATGCTCAGAGGGGTGGGGCGGGGGAGGGGCGGCGATCCCTGGCTTCCTCCTCTGCCTGCCCAGCTTTCGCTTTCCTTCTCGGCCATGGCGGAGGCAAAGGATCCGGCCCCCGACCCGGGGGGCTGCCTGGTCCACTACCCCCCGGGGGCCTCTCCTGAGAGACATGCGGGGCCGCAAGGAGCCCCCCCGAACCCCGCCGTGACCCCAGAAGCCTCCCACGACGAATCTTCCGTTCATGGATCCAGAGAGCTCCCCACCCAGCCCGCAAAGGTGAGGAGGAGGAAGGGGGCGGAGAGGGGAGCCAAGCAGGGGGCCTGGGTGCCAAAGGAGCCCCCCTCCCTTCCCCCCCCAGGGTGGAAGGAGGAGAGGGCACCCAGCGGAGAAGCCCCTTCTTCCTCGCCCTCCTTTCCTGGAAGGGAGGAAAGGAAAGGGAGAGCGGCGTGCCCCAAGGACCGCCCTCTTGCCCCCCCCCCCCCCGCTAGGGTTGCCACTTTTTGATACAAGAAATAAGGGACTTTTAGGGGATTTTTCACAAAAATAAGGGACACTTCATTAAAATCTTGAAACTCAAACGTTAGGTAGAAATAGTTTTATTAGCAGAATAAGATAATGATTGAAACTCAAAGAAGAAACCGACTTACGCCCTCTTAACTGCACATGGTATGTTTCCACATGCTTTGCCATGCAGAAAAAACATTATCAGAACTACCTAATTTTCTCCGTCTGTATTTAGTGCTTGACTTTGCTGACTTTGAAAGTGCGCTGTCTAAACATTAAAATAAAATAAGTTTTATAAGACAGGACATCTTCATGATTATTATGTCAATAGTTAATGGTATAGTATAGTATGGGATACACAGCATTGTATGGTATTGGGATGCACAGCTAGGCCTATTTTAAGAGTAACTCTCAAGCAACCAGAAACTATCTTTATCCAACATGATCCAACATTCCCCTTGGGTAACGGTTAATTAGTCTACTGTACTTTGAAAAAGTCCTGTATCGCCTCTTCCTTCCAACAGGGATGCAGGCAAGCACACACTCGCAAGCGTGCAACTGTCAGCCCGCACGCTGCGGTTTCCACGGCAATGCTTGCCCTGCGAGTTGGAATCCCCGGGCAAGCATTGCTGTGGAAACCGCAGCGCGCGCCTTCCTCTGGTCAACCCCGCCCAGTCCTGTCCTGCTAGTCAAAAATAAGGGACAGGGCCTGAAAAAACGGGACACAAATTTTACAGCCAAAATAAGGGACGTCCCTTAGAATAAGGGACATATGGCAACCTTACCCCCGGCCGAAGGGGAAGGAACCCTCCTGAAGGGACGAGGCCAGGCCTGGGCCAACTGGGGGCCCCCTCCCTCCGGCAAAAGGAGCCTCGCTGGGACCCAATGCTGCTTGCCCCCCACGGGTCGGAATCCCACTCGCGCAGCCAGGGAGAGGCTCTCCTGCCGACTTACTCTAAGCGTCACTATTGCTAACTACTCGCTCAAACTCTAACTCAGTGTTTTTCAACCTTTTTTGAGCTGCGGCACATTTTTTACATTTACCAAATCCTGGGGCACACCACCAACCAAAACGACACAAAATGACACTCTAACACAGGAATACATATAGTTAATATGTTTTTAAAATGTATTTATACACTCAGTGTGAAACCTGGGCCTGTTTCAATGAACACAACATATATATGACTTCCTCTCACATACTTACACATGGCTATCATGTCTTTCAGCCTTCTCTTCTTCAGGCTAAACATGCCCAGCTCTTCAAGCCGCTCCTCATAGGGCTTGTTCTCCAGACCCTTGTGAAATTTCACCCTGAGTGAAACAACATAGATATCCTGGCAGGAATGGCAGAAAGACACAAACTTCCCACACAGAACTCCCATAACCAAGAGAAAATGCTATAAGAGTTTGGTGGGCATTGACCTTGGGTTTTGGAGTTGTAGTTCACCTATATCCAGAGAGCACTGTGGACTCAAACAATGTTGGATCAGGACCAAACTTGGCATGAATACTCAATATGCCCAAATGTGAACACAGATGGAGTTTGGGGAAAATAGACCTTGGCATTTGGGAGTTACAGTTTCTGGGATTTATAGTTATCACACAAACAAAGAGCATTCTGAACCCCAGCAATGATAGAACTGGGCCAAACTTCCCCCACAGAACCCCCAGGTGGCTCCCTTCCTGAATGGCTCTCTCCCGCTTCCACACCAGAAGGGAAGGCACTCACTCCGTCCGCGGTTGCCTGCCTTCTTTCCTGCGGTTCGAAAGAAGAAGCCGGTGGGCCTGCCTCGGACTGCGCTCCTCACTTCCACTTCCGTTCCTCGCCCTCCCTCGATTGGAGGCTGGCTGGCTGGGGAAATGGCCGAAGGAGGCGGCGCCCTGGCCCCTTCTTCTTCACCGCCGCCCCCCGGCCCTCCCCCAAGCAGCAGCAGCAGGAGTTCGGCCGGAGGGGGAAGAAAGGGGGGAAGAGAGGTTTTCCCATGGCACACCAGGTTGAGAAACACTGCTCTAACTTAACTACATGTGGATGGGGGGGAGGGGAGAGTGAGAAGAGCAGAGTAGAAAGAACAGAAATAAATGAATGAATAAATAATAAACTTCGAATCCTAGAGATGGAAGAGACCTGGTGGGCCATCATCCAGTCCAACCCCATTCTGCCAAGAAGCAGGACAATCGCCTTCAAAGCACCCCCGACAGATGGCCACCCAGCCTCTGTTTCAAAGCCTCCAAAGAAGAAGACTCCACCACACTCCAGGGCAGAGAGATCCACTGCTGAACAGCTCTCGGGGTCAAGAAGTTCTTCCTCATGTTCAGGTGGAATCTCCTTTTCTGTAGTTTGAAGCCCTTGCTCCATTACGTCCTCCCTATGACCTCCCCTCATGTATTTATACGTGGCCCTCATCATGTCTCCTCTCAGCCTTCTCTTCTTCAGGCTCAACATGCTCTTTGAGCCACTCCTCATAGGGGTTATTCACTGTCCTAATGCTGTCTCACACACATCTTTGCTTCTCTAATTCTAACCTGCACTGTGCAAGCAGCATTGGGTCCCAGCTATCATTCTTTTGCCCTCCCTCCCGCCAGGTGTTTTGGACGGTAATATTTATTTACAATGTTTATATTCCGCCCTTCTCACCCCACAGGGGACTCAATGTACACTTACATGGCAAATATTCAATGCCATAGAAACACATCACATATAGACAGACAGTCAGAGGCTATTTAACTTTTTTTGGCCACCAGGGGAGCTGTCGCTTGACCGTCCATCTGCGACACTGATGAAGTACTTTCCGCATTCCCCGCATGCTTTTGCTGGAGATTTTTTTATGGCCTCGTAAATTTTGTTAAGTTAGCCTCCCCACACATAGGAGGTACCTAAATTTCCTACTTGTCTTTCGGGTTGCAAAGGTCGACAACAAGCTATACAATTGGCCAGAAGCTCACTCCGACCAGGGCTGGCTTTGAACTCATGACCTTTCCGTCAGTAGTGATCTTAATGCAGCTGACTCCCAGCCAGCTGAGCCACAGCTTCGGTGTGTGTCTGTGGAGCAGAACAGACAACTCCGCACCTGTATGCTTGTCCACTGTGCCCTGCCTCATGTCCAGAGGAGGAATTGTTGGAGGCTACAGACAATGCCATTGCTGTTGCCCGTTTTTGGTCAAAAGATATTTAGCCGCCTGCACACTTTCGATTTTTAATCAGTTTTATACTAATGTATGCAATGCTTTTGATACAATAATAATAATAAAACCCAAACTTGGGAAACATTTTCTTCCTGCCTTGAAAGCATTAACTCCTGTTTAATTGTTCAGTCCTGACTTTTCGCTCCAGAAACAAACTGGGAGTCAGCTGCATTAAGATCACTAATTACCAGAAAACCTTAATAATTATTTTTTTAAAAGAAGATCACTACTGACCGAAAGATCATGAGTTCAACGCCAGCCCGGGTCGGAGCGAGCTCCCGACCAAAATTGTGTAGCTTGCTGTCGACCTTTGCAGTCCGAAATACAGTTGCATCTGTCAAGTAGGAAATTGAGGTGCCACCTATGTGTGGGGAGGCTAATTTAATTGATTTACGAGGCCATAAAAATCTCCAGGAAGTATGCAAAGAATGAGGAAGCGACAGCTCCCCTGGTGGCCAGAAGCTGTAATGTTAAATAGCCTCTGAGTGTCTGTCTGTAGATGTTGCGTGTCTATGGCATTGAATGTTTGCGATGTATATTATGTACATCAGTGGTTCCCAAACTATTTTGGCCTACTGCCCCCTTTCCAGAAAAAAAATTACTCAGCGCCCCCCTAGAAATATTTTTAAAAATTTTTAATAGCAATTAAACAGTATTAATGTTTCTACCTTTTTCGTAAAATATAGTAAAGAAAGGTGTAAAATACAAACATTGAATTCCAGAAATAATCACAAAAACATGTTTGGAGGAGGAGGAGGAGATTTGCAGTACCTTCAGCCAATTCAGCTCTGACTTCCACAGACCATGAATGACAGATCTGGATCAAACTGCAAAGCCTGCCTGGGGATCGCACGCTTGCGACTGTGTCCCTTTGAGTAGGAATCCCCTGGCAGGCGTTGCCGTGGAAACCGCAGCACGCGACTCCTTCCTCTCGTCAACCCCGCCCAGGGCGCAGGCCTCTTTCTTCCAACATGGACATCCTCGCGACCCTGCGTCCTGGGAATCCAGCTAGAGCTTGCCAC
>JARBWK010000254.1:0-42031 GCA_030556195.1 Anolis apletophallus | reverse complement strand
CCCGCTCCACCGACACGCTGGGATGGGAACATCCAACTTCCATCTCCAGCACCAAAACGGAGAGTATCTTTCCGAACGGAGCCCCCCCACGCCAACGCTGTTGGGTATCCAATCCGGTCAGGGAGGAGAACATCAATCATGGTATACCACTCCCCCGACCTGAGCCTGCTGGGCTGCATCCATAGTGATATCCCAGCTCTCCAGGTCTTCCTCCGCTCATGCAAAAACCTCCCCATCGCCTGGGAAAGTTTCAGGGGTCTTAGCTTCTGTCAGGAACTCCAATTCAACCAGAAAAGACACGCCAAAAGTCCTTTGTCTTCCAGTGGTGATTTATTGAAGTACAGCAAACTTGTAAAGCTAAGACACCAAACCTTTCCACCACAATCCTTAAATACCAACCCCTCCCTATGTAACATCCTGTAAAGATTGCATCAGCCACCCTGACTCAGCCTACCCAGTAGTCCTCTTGGATATTACTTCATCCCTCCTGGTAACTGGAGCAAAGTTCACAACCCCATTGTGATCCTTAGCAGAGAAGTGGAGCAAAGTTCATGGCTGCAGTTCTATCCTTCTGACTCAGCTGAACCTCATCCCACTCATGCCAGAGTGGAATCTACTCTGGCCCAAGGCATAGAGATTCCATTCCTGACACCCTTATTTTTATTTAATATTAAATATATTTAATTCCATCCTCCCCCTCTCCCTTATTTTATGTGTATCCCATCTCCCTTATTTTCATCTTTAAATATATTTAATTTTATATTTAATACATGAGGGGAGATGGGGAGGGAATGAGGAGCCCCTGAGGAGCCCCCTGCTTCGCCTACCTTTCCAAACACGCAGGATCCAGGAGTACCCGGACGACGAGAGAGGCGACGACCGACTGAGTCGAAGAAGGTCCTAATCGCATCTGTGGGCCTCAGCGATCCAGTAGTAGAGTAGCCGAAGAGTATCGCGAGAATACGCAATCCACATGGGATTTCGCTGTCAACGCCGGCGTGATCTCGCATTGACAGCGAAATCCCGTGTGGATTGCGATTTCTCGCGATACTTGCTCCGAACCCAGAAGTAGGGGTTTTTTTTAAAAAAAATTATTTATTTTATTTTTCAATTTGTATTTTTTTATTAAAAAGCTTAGGGGGGCGTAGGGAAGGGGCTGGGGGGCTGTATACGGCCCCCGGGCCCCCAGTTGGACAGCCCTGGTATAGCACACATTTCTGCATGGATGATACACAATGACAACAATGTGCAATATTGTGCAATGTAATGCTACATTACAGGGATTGGACTAGATGGCCCTTGTGGCCTCTTCCAATTTTCTTATGGCCTCTTCCAGAGGTGGTTTGGCCTGTTTTTGCCTCTGAAATATAATCAATATTTGGTGGTCTCCCGCCGAAGTACTAACCAGGAGTGATCCTGCATGGTCTGCAAGAACCATTTATATCAGTATGCATCCCATCTTTTTTAGGACTGGATGTGTGCTTTATTGACACATGATGCATACTCTCCTCATCATACCTCATTATTATGGTTCTTATGATTTGAAAATACTGTGCTTTGAGTCATCGCCCCACAGAAGACTGGCTCCTCCCAATGCATTCAAAACACCCCCTACCTCACTTTATGACCTTTAAAAAAGTATCATTGTTGATGGGATACATACAGATTTTCCTATTAAACAAAAGCAGCTGTTCAGCTATGGAATAATCCATAGTATATTTTAAAAACACGATTCGATTCCCTCTGCAAATAATCTGTTTCTGTGACACTTTGTGGATGGATTCTGATGGAATACTGACGGGATGGGGCAAACGTCATGTGATGGGACCCGTTTGAAATCATTCTCAAAAAGTCTCAGAAACAGAGTATTTCCTAATGCAGTGTTTTTCAACCTTTTTTGAGCCGTGGCTCATTTTTTACATTTACAAAATCCTGGGGCACACCACCAACCAGGCATGTAGCCAGGGGGTGGCTATGGGCTTCAGCCCCCCCCCGAAATTTTCAGGGTGGTCCGCGAAAAGGTCTTACTGGTACATTATTTTAACTGTTATGTTTATTCATATCATGATCTGATCACCATGCTCATTATATCCCACATTCATGGGGTTATTGGGATAACAATACAAAAGGTTTGCTAGGGTAGACCCTCTTCCACCCAGTCTCAGCCCCGAAACAAAATCCTGGCTACGGCCCTGCCACCAACCAAAATGACACACTGTCATTTTACTAACTGTCACCCTCCCCCTTGTGACGCCGCCGCTTCCGCCAAACCCCCCTCCCCCGGGAGGCCCACACGCAGGGGGCCCATCACCATCCTGCAGGGGAGGGCTGCGCTGAGTGGCCGAAGCTGAGCAGGATGAATGTCGCCGTCTACGGCTAGGCCTCACTTGATCTCCCTGAACAAACCACACAGCTTGAAGGTACAACACAGTTTTATTGTGCAGGAAAGGAGAAAGTGTGAAGGCCAATACAATGCCTTAAAGAATCTATCAGCAACAGCAGGTAATATAGCCCTGCAGCGGGGATTCCAGGCCAGATGCACGGGAAGAGTCTCGGGGAAGATTCCTCCGCTTCAGCAACCAGGCGGCTTGGGAAAGCAAGGGATGTTTAGCAACAAAGTCTTTAGCAGCAACAGGCTTGAGCAGGACGCACAGAGTTCAATGGACCAAGGCAGCCCGGTGGAAGGGTGTCACGATGCACGGACTTGACCGGCCCCTTAATCACACACAGAGACGTTATGAAGGCTAACTACTTTATTGAATATTTAGAAACTCTTCAAAAGGTAAATTGTCCATAAAAATAGCAAAAGCAAATCCAAAGGCAAAAGGTGATCAATTGTCCAAAACAACTTGGTAAGTTTCCAAAGGCTTGGCAAAGCTCCGCTCAGCAGGCGAATCAAAGGAACAAAGCAGGGTTGCAAGATACAAAACAAGACTTGAATAGGCCACTAGCCAAACTTAGCTCCGTGGTCGAGCTTCGCTACACGTCTGCTCAGGTGAGACGTGGCCGAAGTACTGAGGATCCGTTCCCACGGATCCTATACTTAATCTTCCTACCGAGGTCCCCGACGCTCTAGGCTTCTTCGTCTCCAATCTCTGCTCTGGGACCTCGGCCTGTCTAGGCTATGATACCAGCCCCTCCTGCTAGCCTCAATGCTCCGTCTCTATCGAAGGTTCGACCTTGTCTCCCAGCACCTAGTTCTCTATCTCCGTGAGAGCCGGCTTCCATATCTTCTTCCCAGCCACCCTCCTCCAGGTCTTCATGCATTCTTTCTTGGGAACCTCTCCCTCCCGGCCGTTCATAAGCTTCGCTATCACTGCTTTCACTTTGCACCTGGCTTTCCATATCCTCGTAAGGATCAGGCCAGCCTTCATCCCATGCCAAACTTTCTGTGGGAGAAGAAGGCCCAGCAATGGCAAAATCTCCTTCTTCCAGGCCCTCCAAATCCTCCTCAGAATCTATCTCAGCCGCTGCTGGCCCTAATGCAAGTGGGGGCCCCGGTTCTGCCCCTTGCCCCCCAGGCACGAAAGAGAACTGCTGTGCTACAAAGGGGCGGAGGTAGCTTGGATCAGGCCGTTGGCGGCCGGCTCTTCAGAGTAACATTCTGTGATGGCAGGAGTTGATCCGGGATGCCCTCCTGCAATACGGGGCCCTCTCATATAGGATTCTCTTAGCCCGTCCCAGTGCGTCGAACATCAAGCCCAATGATTGATGAGAAACTATATGTTTATGGTTACCTCAGGTTCTTTAGAATGTTCTCCAATTAACGGGCACAGATGTTTCGGGGAGGATCGGTTTATGGATCCTCTGTAGCGCCAGGCCGAAAGGGAGTCTCGCTTTGGTAACCTTGAGTGCAGTTATCTATGCATTCCGTGCCACTTTCACACGAGAATGCAGAGAAGCTTCAAAGGGGCCTGGGAAGCATCAAACTGACGGTTTAACCACTTCCTAGGCCGGATGGGCCTATGCAGGGCCGGGCAAATGGGCAGCCTGGAGGCCCTGTGGTGTGACAACGAATAGGAATTGAGCACACGGGGTGGCTCCGAGCCTCGGAACAAACTGCGGTGTAGGCTCGCAGCCGTCGCCAAACCCCAGCTCTCCTTCCCGATGGTGTTAACCCCCCCCCCAGGAGTGCCCCCCCCCACGTCCCTTCGGCTTGCCTGCTTCGCCTCGGGCCTCCGGGAGCAGGGTCGGACAGGGGCAGCTTCCGCGGACTCCTCCTCCCTCTCCTCCTCCTTGGTGCCAGAGGGGAGGAGGGCAGAAGAGCGCCCAGGAGCCAGGAATCAGGAGGAGTCACAGCCTGGCCAGGTAGCCCTTGGCGCGCAGAGGGAGGGAAGGAAAGAAGGGAAGGAGAGAGAGAGGAGGGAGGGGGGAAGTTCTGTACGCTGAGGGCTCTCCCTGACTTCAGCCAGGCTGGCTGGCATTGCTGCTTCGGCCAAGAAAGCCTCATTTCCGCTGCCTGAAGTTTCCTGCTAGGCAATGTCTCTCTCTCTCTCCACTGTAATTTCCCACGGCACACCTGATGATCTCTCATGGCACACTAGTGTGCCCCGGCACACTGGTTGAAAAACACTGCCCTAATGTGATAAGGTCCATATTCTGGGGCCTTTGGGACAAGTATCACACCTCAAATATAATTAAATCCAGGGTGTCGGTTTTGGGGATTTACTTAATCAGCAGATCTTGTGTCTTTAGTATTGGGTCAAATTGATTGTGGACTTTCTTGTTTTCAAGACATCACAAATTCTTTAATGCCCAGCTATATGAAAAATTCTGCAGCTCAAGGTAGGAAAAAACAGGTCGTAGGGATTCCCTAACATTTTGCCATGACAGTTAAGATGCTATCAAACTGCTGCAATTGTATAGTGTGGGATACACCTCACAAGAGAGGTAAAATCTGAATCAGGAGTATTTTGAAGCATAAATCTTGTATTTAATGCCAAGTCATATGAAAAAATTCTTAGGGACTCAAAAGCTTGCCTGTTGATGATATTTTAGTGGTCTGTTGACTGTATTACCCAACTCTATGCACTTTGATTTTACTCATGAACCATACAGTTATGTTTCTTTTTCTATTATGCAGTGTACATTATCTCCATTGTTTTGGCTGCCGTCCTACAATTCTGGGTGAACATACTGTGCTCTTAAATATAAACCTGAGTTTCCTGGGCAGATCAGTATCTCAGAGATAACAGAAAATGTGCAGAAATCACATTTTTGAGGGTCAAAATACAGGAATGGAAATGCGCTTTCCATAAGTATTGACATCCTTCTCACATTCACAGAGGAGGCGAAGAAAAGAAAAAGAAAAAGTGCAAGCTGTCTTTTTCATCTGATGGGTAGAAATAGTCTTTCAAAGTTAGAATCCTGACATTGTGCAATGCAACAAAACACAGATACTGAACTTCTGTGGATGGACTATCACAGGGCAGTCCAACTTCTGCCGGCTCAGGGGCTGGACTTCTGGTGAGTGATCACCTGGAGGGCCACTCGGCCATGCCCCCAGCCACGCCCCGGGCCACGCCCCTGGCCACGCAGCTCTGCCCCTCTCCCAAAGCGTCCAGAACAACTTTTGGGAGAGGGAGATGCTGCGGGGAGCCTTCTGTGGCTCCGCCCCCTCTCCCAAAGCATCAGAACAGCTGTTCTGACGCTTTGGGAGAGAGGGAGGCGCTGCGGGGGACCCCCTCCCTTCCAAGGTATCACGGCAGCTGCGGAAGCTGGTGATTTCGCCGGCTTCAGCGGCTGCCGTGACGCTTTGGGAGAGGGGGAGCGCCCGCGGGGACCCCCCTTCCAAGGCATCATGGCAGCTGCGGAAGCTGGTGATTTCGCCGGCTTCGGCTGCCGTAACGCTTTGGGAGAGAGGGAGGAGCCACTTGGGGCTCCCCATGGCTCCGCCCTCCCTCCCAAAGCGTCACGCCAACGTCAGAAGCAGGCAAAACTGCGCGCATGCGCACTTTTTTTTGAATTTTTTTCTGGAATTTTTTTTGGATTTTTTTTGTGGAGGAGAGGAGGGCCGCTGTCATGGGGCTCGGGGTCCGTGTACGGACCACGGACCGCCTGTTGGACAGCCCTGGACTATCAGATCCCATCCTCCCCCCGCTTTTCACAAATAGGCATCCACATTCATTTCAGTAGAGAGTGGCAGATCGTAAACTAACGTCATGAGCATTTTATGTCATGGTAATGCAATCTCCATCTAGTGTGATGGATGGAAAACATTTGTCAGTGTTCAAACCTCTAGCATGCTGACGCACCCAGTACCCTTCAGATCTCTTGTTCCTTGTCAGCTTTGGAAATTGAGTACCCTTCAATTCTTCACATCAGGTAACAGACAGCTGGATAGAGCTGCTTGAGCAAAATCTGAACAATTGGTGACATTGGAGCCAAGAACAAATTTAGGGGGGTCCTACCTTAAAGGCGGGGACCCTATGCTCCTCTAAAGCGAGGGTCTTGATGGAAAAACCTTGGCAAGCAATCCAAAGTACCTTAGAAAACCCCAAATCCCCAGAGCAATATCTCACCAAGATCCAGAAGTGTGCCAAAGAGAGAGGTCTGTCCCAACTGAGAAAGGATGACCGCAGCAATCATTCGTCATGCTGACATGTTTATTTCAAAATTTTCCAGAATTGTATACATTTTCCAAAACAGACAGTTTTCAAACCTCCCGCCTGCCTGCCTCAATTGGCTGTGGATCTGAGCCAATGGGAAGAGAGAGGGGGAAATGGATGAAACAATGTGGTCGAAACTTGAGTAATGAGATTTTGACATGCTAATGAAGATTTGATTGACAATAGAAGACCTCCTGGAGTCCTCAATCTTATTTATTTATTTATTTACTTCATTTATTTTCCGCTCGTCTCACCCCGAAGGGGACTCAGAGCGGATTACAGTTCATATACATTGCAGACAATCCCTACAGTTTTTAACATATATACTAGGCATGTTTTAGAACCCAAAAATGGCGATTCTAAAATCAAATTGGGGATTTTTTTTGATTAGTAAAAGAAAGACTTACCAAATTTTTTCCACAAATTTCTAAAATGTAACTTAATTACTAACGAAATTCGTTAGTAGTTCGTATGCCATAGCATGCGCATTCCAGATGAGTTTGTTTACAACTCCCAGAAATCCTAACAGCTGGTAAATTGGCTGGGATTTCTGGGAGTTGTAGGCCAAAACTTGAATAAATCACACTGAATTCTAGATGGGACTCTCCAAATAGGAAGGAGGGAGGGAAGGAGGGGGGAGGGGGGTATTCTATTCTTGGAAGCAGCAAAAAAGGAGGAGGAGGCCCCCTCGCTCCTCGCTGCCTCTCTCACCCCGATCCTGAGGGAGCGAGGCCCAAGTTTGCCCAGGCTGAGAGAAAAGGAAGAGGCCTGAGGCTGTGAGGAATGGTGGGAGTTGAAGTCCAAAACACGTACCTGGAGGGCTGAAGTTGGCCCCTGCGATGGGGCAAGGCAGAGAGCAACGGGGAAGAGAAGCATCTGAGAGAGCGCAGGGAGAGAGAGGAGGAGAAGCGTGCACGTGTGTGTGTGTGTGTGTGAAGCTGGCCCCTGCGATGGGGCATGGCAGCAGAGCAACGGGGAAGAGAAGGAGGGGGGGGGGAAGCGTGGAGGACTACACTTTCCAGAATGCATTGCCTACCTAGCAGCAGCGTCACTTCCAGTTCCCCATAGAAATGCGGGAAAAAGAAGAAGCTGATTGAAGGCCGGAAGGAAATGAGGGGGGAGAAGACAGGGAGAAGTGAGTACGTAGTACAATAATTAATTAATTAAGAATTAAGAATTTATTACGATCATAATGCAAATTGTTGGCCTCAAGGACCGTAAAGGAAGTCTACTTCGGGTTCGCGGCAGCGATCCGTAAAGCTCAAAAGTCCCATTACATACGAATCTCTTACGGATCCTTTTAATTTCCGTTTCATTTTTCTCATGCCTAATATATACATATATTGACGAACATATACAAACAAAGACGTACAAAGAGGCAATTTTTCTGGTAAACTTGTGACAAACTTCTGGCCACCAGGGGGAGCTCACGTACTCCTCTTATCTCTCAGCATTTTCCAGCTTCCCTTGTTGTTCTTCCGCATTTATTTTTCAGCGATTCCTGAAGTTATTAACGGGCTCATAAATCTGTCAAAATTTGCCTCCCCACTTAATGTGGTGCCTTTATCTCCTACTTGACAAATGAACTGTCTTTCGGGCTGCAAAGGTCGACAGCAGGCTACACTTAAGGTCGGGCACCCACCCTGACCCGGGCAGGCCTCGAACTCATGACCTACAGGTCAGAGAGATCTTATGCAGCTGACACTTAGCCAGCTGCGCCACTTGCCGGTGCAATCTTGTCACCTATTGTTGGATTTTTGGAGTAAATGTTTTTCCTGATAGTTCTAGCAGTGTCCAGACTTTGTCATTTCCTGATAGTATGACATTCTGTGGTGTGATTCATTATAAGTTTGTGGAAAGAGACATAGTTTGCATGGTAGTTTCAGGCCTCGGGAGATTGGCCTTCGTGATAAGTGACAAAAGCTGCCAGGTGGCCTTTGGATTTCTGATAGACGAAAGATCAGAGGTCAGAATTCCATAGGCCGGTGATTACCAATTTGTTTGCCCTGTGACAGATCAGGAAAGAACGGATTATCACCTATTTCCATGCAGAAAGAGTTCTGGCATTTTTTTTGAGTTATACAGTTTGGCCAGCAGTTGCGGCTTTGCTATTTTTTAAAGGTACAATTCATGAGGATAGGAGGGTGGCATGCGGGGAGAAATACAATGACTTTTAGGGTGAAAAGCATCGTTTTATATCCTGTCCATCATTTAGCTCATTTCATTTTCCTTTATTTTTCACTGAAGCGGAGTCTAGGGAGTATTAGGGAGATCTGAGCTTTAGAATCCATGAAAACGTCCCTTGAGAGGAGACGGGGGGAAAGGGGGGCTTCAGGGGTTCAATTCATGTAGGCAGAAGTCTTTAGATAAAGTCCCGGAAGGGAAAATTCATAAGTCCATAAGTATGAAAGTTCATAGGTTTTTTTCCTTTTATTGGGCAGCAAAACAGTGGGAGAGAGTCCTTGGTTCTAGCATATAGAAGGTCTTTGGTACTTAGTGAACTATAAATCCATGGGATGATCATGGAGCAAAACTGAGTTCAGAAAAGGGGGGGGGAGAGTATTTGATGCACTGGATTTGGGAAAAGTTTGTGAAAATGAGTCCTTGGAGGTAGAAGTGTACTACAGATCCCAAGCCGTCCTGAGCCAGGCAAAGCCATCTTGCCTTTGTGGGGTTACTTGGGATTTGCAAAAGGTGACCCCCCCCCCCCCCCCAGGGCGCAGGACTTTGGGATGTATAGATCATAAGGACGTTTTTGACTATCACAGAACCCTGGGAAAGGTTGGGGTCACCTCGATATCAACATCATGTTTAAGATGAACATGATTACATCACTTCCAGAACACTAGTTGTGTTAATTGAAAACGCCCATGAGATGCCATATAACACCAACTCTTCAGCATCTACATTGGCTGCCAACTGAATACCGGGTTTCTTATAAGGTGCTGGTCCTGACCTTTAAGGCCTTGTATGGTCAGGGGCCGACGTACCTCAGAGACCGCCTTTCTCCCCTTCAACATCAGTGGTCGCCACGACCCGCCCAGGAGAATCCGCTTTATATACCAGGTCCCAGAGAAGTACGCCTCGAAAGTACAAGGCGTAAGGCTTTTTCAATCTCTGCTCTAGTGTCGCTCCGTTGGGCCTTGGGACCTGACCTCCCTGGATAAACCACACAGCAGCTGAGGTACAACAAGCTTTATTGATTAATAAGTTGAGTAAATGGTTTGGAGGCAATCCTTATGGTGCCTTCAAATAGCATCCAAAGTCAAGGAGTAGCAGGGTAGTGTGATCCGCAGCAACAGGATCACAAGCGGAGGAAATCGGGAACACAAGCCGGATGCAAGGAAAGTCTTTCAAAGGAATCCCAGCCGGAGCAATAAGGCTGGGTTGGTTTAGGCAAAGAGTTCTTTAGGCAGCAAAGACTTTCAGGATCAATCACAGGGTCTCGACGATGAGCAGGAACAAGGCACAACGCTGGATCAAGTCAGCCCGGTGCAGGCTGGCTGGCACAAGCTTGGCTGGGAGGCCCAACGAGGCCTCTGCCCCTTAGCGTCTCCTTACTGCGGCGTTGGTACGAGATGTTTCCATTGGGGATCTCTGGGCAGATATAGGGTTCCCTGGCTTTGATGTCAGTGCGTCGAACATCACAGCTGAATGATTGATAGTTGTCTATATGTTATGCTACCTCAGTCTCTCTGGAATCTGCAGCTCGTTAGCGGCTACCATCTGGGCACAGGGAGTCAACCTCTCGGCTCCTTCTGGAGCGCCTCGCTATCGGGGAGGCTGGATGGTACGGCCTTGAGCTGCCTATGTTATGCATTCATCCCTGGCTTCTCACGGGAAAGGCAGGGAGGCCCAGGACAAGGTTTAAGAGTAAAGCAAGCTGGCTTGGACAGCACCTTATTGCCTTCCTGACTAAAGTCTTGCTCAAGCAAAAATGATGCCTGAGGCCCTTGAGGTGTGACATCCAGCTCTATGAAATTCGTTGCCACCTTACATAAGAGCCATGCATGACCTACGGTCTTTTATTCAAGCACTTAAGACCTGGCTCTTTAGCAGAGCATTTAACCTGTAATCCAATCTTTATACCTGTTTGTGTAAGTTTATTCTGTTTTTATCTTGTTTTTATGTAAGTCGCCCAGAGCACCTCGGATGGAGGGTGACTAATGAAATAATAATAATAAATGATGATGATGATGATTGCTGCAAAAAAAAGGAATTGTATTGTTGGGGTTAGGTTCCAGTACCTCCTGCAATAAGTGAAAAACCGCGATGAAGTGATACTCTATTTATTTTAATATTTATACATTATTTTAATACTTATACACTATTTTAAGTCTTTACACATTTAAATAAGGTGAAGGAAAGGCCCTTCAAGGTTGAAGGGAGGGAGGGAGGACTGAGGAGGGAAAGCGCCTTGGAGAGCAGCAGCGGCAAAACCCCACAAAACTGTGAAAATACCAGGATATATATTTTAAATTAATATTTTTTTGAAATCCGCGAAACAGCAAGTCTGCAATAAGCGAACCGCGAAGTAGCGAGGGAACACTGTACACACACACACACACACACACAGAGTGTTCTCTCACTTATCGTGGAGGTTCCATTCCAGGACCACGCACGATAAGTGAAAATCCGTGAAGTAGGGATGCTATATTACTTTTAATATTTATACATTCGTTTATATATTTTTTTCAATAATTTTTATTAAGGTTTTCAAATACAGCAAAACGGGGAAAAGGTGTGAGGGTGGTGGGGGGTTCCTGGGACCTTGGTAAGGGGAGGGGGGTGGGGAGGGGTTGAGGATGGGTAAGAGGTCTGAGTGGAGGTGCGATGGGGGAGGGGGTAAAGGGGGAGGCTAGGGAGGTGGGAGGGGAAGGGGGAGGGGGAAGGAGAAGGAAAAGGGGGAGTTATGTTGACTTCCGGTACCTCCGTACAGTCTCGTTTGTTCAGTTCTTGTAAAAGGGAAGAAATGGGGGGTGGTTAAGGTGTGGTTGACATTGTGCGAGAAGGGGGATGCTAGCTCTTGGAAGATCAGCTTGTCTGGTTATAGGTAGTCCCATTCCTTCATCAGGTAGCCAGGGGTCGTTGATTCTTGAGTTTACCTGGTTGGGGGGTTCGCGTTGTTTGTTGTTTGGTATGAGGATCCATGTCCATAGTCCGTTCCTTGTCTTTTAATGTAGTTGCGTCCGTTCCTTTCATCTTTCTTGTCCTCCTTCCTAACCATATTCTTTATGGGATTCTAGACCTCCTACATCCGCCTCCATGTTTTCACCTCTCGAAGGACTATATTCCGTGGGCCTCCCTGGAGAGTAAGGATGTCTTTTCTTTGGAATTTTCTTTCTGCTTTGTTGAGTTGTCCTCCTCCGGCTTCTCATTCCATTGGTCTGTCCCCCACTTTGGGGGTCTTTCAGGCCGAGATGTCTGCCTCCTGTCCTGCAGCCACCCCCTCTCCCCTGCGTGATCTCTCTTCGCCGGGGCTCCGTTCCGTTCCCCGGGTTCTGGGGCTGACTGTTCCCCCCCCCTTGTTCGGGCCTTTTACTTACTCCGTCGGGGCGAGCTGGGCTGGCAGTAAATGCAGGCTTGAGCCTGCTTCCCGCTCCCCGATCCGCTCGCCGGGCTGAGGACTCGCCGGGCCCTTTCAATCTCCCCCTCTTGAGGAGGGGGGGATTTCTGGAGCCAGCGGCAAGATCCCCCAGTTTCGCTGCCTCTTGACTGCTGTTTGCAGCCTGAGGTGGGGGCGCGATTCGCCCCCTGGATCGCGGTAACTGTTGGCGGGGTGAGGAGCACTCACACCGCCCGACCTGCCGCCATCTTTGCTCGGTCGTTCCCTCACATTCGTTTATATTTTTTATATATTATTTTCTTACCCATGCTTCCTTGCCCGCCTACTGGCCTATCCCGAGGATGCCTGCCTGCCTCTCTGGCCTCCGCAGACCCCAGCAGAGCCTCCGGAGCCATGCAGGCAGCAGCAGGCCAGGGAGGCAGGCCTTCCCCGCCGCACCTCAGGCTGCCGCACTTCTGGGGTCCCTGGCCTCCACTGGACACAAATATTTTATATTTTGTATTAATATTTTTTGAAAGCCACAAAACAGCGAGTCTGTGCAAAGCGAACCGTGAAGTAGTGAGGAAACACTATATATACACACACAGACTAGTTTCCCCCCTGCCGCGTGTTGTTGTGGCCCAGTCTGGTGATTTGGAAAATAAAGTAATGAGAAAGTGTTGGTTTCTATTATATGTAATTTCTTTATGCTTGTGGGTAAACAGTATTTCTCATTGTTTCTTTGTCAGTGTTGACGTGGAGATTGTCTGGTTTGTCTACTCTGGAACATGCAACATACGAGGGCGGCTCAATAAGTCTGTGACTTTTTGAATGAAACACAGGGTTTTGGATAAAAAAATCTTTTTATTTTTCAACGTCGTCTCCTTTGAGCTCTATACACTTTGTCCAACGTTCTCCAATTTTTTAATCCCTTCCAAAAAATAAGATTTGTCGAGGTCATCAAAATAGGTATTTGTTTGTGAGATGATTTCATTGTTGGAGTCAAATCTCTTTCCGCCGAGCCATTTCTTCAGGTTTGGAAACAAGAAATAGTCACTCGGGGGGCTAAATCCGGAGAATAGGGCGGATGAGGGAGCAATTTGTATCCCAATTCATGGATTGTTGCCATGGAAACTGCACATGTGTGCACTCTTGCATTGTGTGCACCCTTGCATTGTCCTGGTCCCATCTTGTGGAAAGCTTTCTCATACCCAAGTGATAATTTAAAATTGAAACCACTGAGCCACTGAGCCTATGGCTTCCACAATCTCTCTCACTTTCAATCTCTGATCGGTCAACACCATATCATGAATTTTTTCAATTGTTTCGGGTGTAGAGACCTCAAATGTCCAGAACGTTTGGCAACTTCCGTGCTTGTACGGCTACAACAAAATTCAGTAAACCACTTTTTTACCATTGAAATTGATGGTGCAGAGTCCCTATAGTATTTATCAAGCTCAGCCTTGATTTGAGTGATGCGTTTTTTCCGCAAAAGTAATGCTTAATGAGCACCAAATGCACTTTTCCCCATTTTCTCCTCAAATCAGGCGGTAGTCTGCTATCAATGGCTGTCAAACACAAACCAAATGACGCATCTTCTTCAAATTTTGACAGGAGTCAGCTGACAGATCCCTGTTGACAGGAGCAGTGTCGCCCTTTCAGTTAAGAGGCGGGAAATTCAAAAAGTCACTGACTTATTGACCCGCCCTCGTATAATTGTCCCTCTTTAGGGGTCCCTTTCAAATCTATGATACTATATTTGTCATATACATGTGTGTGTGTGTGTTTCTATATCATATATATATATATATATGTATGTATGCATATGTATATGGCTGGATGGCTCTTTGTCAGAACGACTTCGATTACGTTTCCTTGCCGTGGTGAAGGGAGTTGGACTGGATGGCTTTAAGGAAGCATTTCTCAATAGATGTCCGCTATTCAATCCAAAACCTTTCTGTTGGAAACAAGTCCCAGCTAATATTTCTCATGATATTGTGCATGATATTCCTCAGACACACACACACGGTCATGGAAATAGCAGGGAAAGATAGGCATTGACAGGTGATTTGCCTTTCCTTCTTTTCTTCTCTTTAACCCAGCCCAGAAGTGCAAATGTGATAAGGAGACGTGAAAATGAGCAAATATGACTTTCAAAAGATAGTAGATAAGATATGGAAATGCCTGGGAAGTTTATGCTAAGCATCAAATATTTTCTCCTTCATTAGCATAATTCTTCATTCCAGGAGAATTGGTTCTTATCGCAGCATATTGATTATTCTTTAGGCATAGACAATATACTCACCAATCTTATACTCTGATAACAGGACCACCTCACGGTAAAATAACTTTAATCTCTCATTGTGCAAGCCTCTCCCCACATTTCCATGATACTTGACAGTTTGAAGCTCTGAAGAAAAGTTTTCTCTTCTATTTTATGTTTCTTGCTGGTCTTATTAGTTATTATTTGTTAGTTTTGGTTATTATTGGTTAGTTTTAATGATCTTTCCATCCAAGGGTACAAGGCAGAGTCCCTGATTTTCCTCTAACACATTAGCAAGGCTGTGGCTGCATTTATACTGTAGAATAGGCATGAGAAAAAAGTTATGAAAATGATTCGTTTCGTAAGAAATTCGTAAGAAATGCTACTTTCGAGCTTTTCCGCACCTGGAACGCCAACCAGGAAGTGGACTTAATTTTTCGAACTTGGGGGGCCAGGATTTTCTTAAGTGTCGTTATTAGGTCGTAAGGGGGCATAAGGGGGCACCCTCCTTCTCTCTCACCACCCCCGCCTCCCTTGCCAATATTATGGCAAGGCAAGCCCTAAACTCGCTCCTTCGCTCGGCTGGAAGGAAGCCTGGAAAAAATGTAAACAGAGAGGATTACTCAGAAGTAAATCTGCAAAGGAGGGCACTTTGGATGAAGGGCCCTTCTTTGTGGATTTACTTCTGAGTAATCCTCTCTGTTTACATTTTTTCCAGGCTTCCCTGCCTCTCCTGCCTGCCAGGATCTAAAGCATCAAAGAGTATTGGGGTGAGAAACCAACCTAATGTATAATAGAATGAATGCTACTGTAAGTGCCTAATATTATAAGTAACCCAACTGGTCATACCTACATTCCATGCACATGCAATAATACAGCAGTAATAACAATGGGTATAAGAAGAGGTAAAATTCAAACCGAAGTATTCTGACTGGTCTCTCCTCATGCGGTGCAAACGGGGCTCGGGAAATTAGCCCGGGGGAAAAGCCAGCGTTTTCTGCTTGGGAGCACACACATACATATTCTTGGGAGGGGGGGATTTGCTGCAGAATCTTCTCTATGAGGCCGGGATTCTGCAGCAACCCCCCCAAAGAATATGTATGTGTGTGCACCCAAGCAGAAAACGCTGTCTTTTTCCCGGGCTAATTCCGGGCTCACAGAGAAGAGCCCCGTTTGCACCGCATGAGGCAGGAACCAGTCAGAATACTTCGGTTTGAATTTTACCTCTTCTTATACCCATTGTTATTACTGCTGTATTATTGCATGTGCATAGAATGTAGGTATATGACCAGCCTGGGCAAACTTGGGCCTTCGCTCCCTGGGGATCGGGGTGAGAGAGAGGCAGCGAGGAGCCAGGGAGGAGGCTCCTCCTCCTTTTCTTTTGCTGCTTCCAAGAATAGAATACCCCCTCCCTCCCTGCCTCCCTCCTTCCCTCCCTCCCTCCTTCCTATTTGGAGAGTCCCATCTAGAATTCAGTGTGATTTATTCAAGTTTTGGCCTACAACTCCCAGAAATCCCAGCCAATTTACCAGCTGTTAGGATTTCTGGGAGTTGTAGGCCAAACTCCATCTGAAATGCGCATGCTCTGGCATACGAATTACTAACGAATTTCGTTAGTAATTAAGTTACATTTTAGAACTTTTTGGGAAATTTTTTGTAAGTCTTTGATATACTAATCAACCCTCCCCCATTAGATTTACGATTTGCTATTTTTGGGTTCTAAACCATGCCTACTGTAGAACTATACTGCTACCGGGCATAGTTCAAAGTGCTGGCTTTAGCCTTTAAAGCCCTAAACTGTTCTGGTCCAACTTACCTGTCCGAACGCATCTCTCCCTATGAACCATCGAGATGTTTAAGGTCATCCGGAGAGGCCCTGTTCTCAGTCCCGCCTTCTTCGCAGGCGTGATTGGCAGGGATGAGAGACAGGGCCTTTTCAGTGGTGGCTCCTCGGCTTTGGAACACCCTCCCTAGAGATATCAGATCGGTCCCCTCCCTCCTGACATTTCACAAGAAAGTCAAGACCTGACTGTTTGAGCAGGCATTTGCTGATGAAATGTAACGGTTTAATTAGATCTATGGAATGACGACGATGTGACGGAAACTGATTTCAATGTGACGCTGAGACTGTAATTGTATGTTTTAATTGCTAATTGTTGTGTTATTTGGTTATTGTTTGGTTTGTTTTCCTAGTGTTTTGATTGGAGGGCAGAGACTGCCTTGTGTAAACCGCTCCGAGTCGCCTTCGGCCTGAGGGGGGCGGTATAGAAATGTGATAAATAAATAAATAAATAAATAAACTAATGCAGTTAACTTTCATTGCGATGGCTCAGAGGAATGGAATCAGGGGAGCTGTAGTTTTAAATGATCTTTAGCCTTCTCTTCCCAAAAGCGCTAATGCTTCAGCAAATTACTTCAACCATCCCATGATTCCATAGCATTGAGCTATGGCAATTAAAGTGGTGCTGAGCTGTTGGAAATAGCAACTTTCTAGAGCCTCCACTAGTTGTTTGTTGCATATATAGTTGCTTATTGTATTGTATGTGTGTGCATTGGTATCAGGGGCGGTCTAAGGTAATTTTAAATGGTAAGCGAACATTATTTTGCCCCCCAATGTAAAACAAATATACAATTATAATATCACAATACCATTAGTAGTATTATATTGTATCAATGTATATACAATATATTATACCATACTCATACTATATTATATCATAATTATATTATACTACATTACAATATAATTATATTATAATATATTGACATTATAATACGATATAACATTCGATTATATTATTATTATTATAAAATAATAAATAACATTATTTATTTAAATAAAATTATCCTCTACTAAATATTTTCATGACTCCTATAAAACTCAAATAACCCAAAATAAAGTAAAATAAAATATTATATATTACTATTTTGTACAATACCACTATACTGCAATATTGTTTGTAATATTACATGTAATATAAAATATATCATTATTCTATTGTTATATTGTATTTTTATTATATTTTATGACAATATTAAGCAGAACTGTATAATAATCAACAAGAAACGCAATGTAAATGCATCAAAATCAGAATATATTACCTACCGCCCATCTCATAATTCATAGGAGTCTCCCATAAGTCCAAAATTAGGATCCCAATGTAAATGTAAATAGAAAAGCAGCCAAAATGTTCAAATGAGGTCGAATACAGGCAGCACAGCCTGGGCAAACTTGGGCCCTCCCTCCCTCTAGGTGTTTTGGACTCCAACTCCCACAACTCTTCATAGCCTCAGGCCCCTCAGGTCTAGACAGAAATAGAGCCGAAGAAAGGAAGGAGGGAGAGAAGAGGTCACAGAGGAGGAGGAAAGCCCTTCATTCATTCCTTCACTTACACTTCCTTCACTGATTCTTTTCTCCTTCCCCGCAAATGCACGCGTGGCGGAGACAAAGGGAGAGGGGAAGCACTCCTTGCCTGCCCAATAGGGAGTGCTTTGCTTACAGGCTCCAGAGCAACTGCGCTTGCGCGAAAACCACCGCGCATGCCCAGAAGCGGCGTCAGAGCGCACAAGGCCGGGGCCCAAAAGCAGGCAGCTGCGGCGCTGCCTGAGGAACATTGGCAGGGCCAGGATGGCGCCCCATGCAGCCAGGATGGCGCCCCCTTCCCATATGGCGCCCTATGTGGCCGCTTACTTGGCCTACCTGTAGGACCGCCCCTGATTGGTATGCAAATTGACCTTAACATTTTGTTGTGGGAAGGGCTACAGAGCATGTGATCAGGTCTGGGCATGTTCAGGACTCAGACTCCACTTTAGAAACAGTTGAGTTTAGACTTCAATAGGAACAGTATGCTGTACAGAAGCCATTAGACTCCATTGGACTTTCAGATTAGACAGAGACTCTATTAGACTCTCAGAACAGAGAGATGCTTTGGACTTTGGACTGTTGATTCTAAGAAAGATGCCCTATGTTACCTACACCGCGAAACTACTTCAAATCTGTTTGTAATTGGATTGATATGCAAAAGTACCTGTATGCTGAATACACTTTTAAAGAAGTCTACTTATTTTTGTCTCTTGAGAGCATGATTTAAAGGTAAATGTATTTTAGGGGAGAGTACCGTATATTCCGGTATACAAGGTGACTGGGGGGTATAAGATGACCTATTTATTTATTATTTATTTATTTATTTGGTTTTATATTCCGCCCCTCCCTGCAGGCTCGGGGCGGGTTACAACATACAAAACGGGCAGCATGGAACAGACATGCAGCCCTACAATAAAACAGTTAAAACATTTAAAAGTTACATGTCATAAGGTAGTAAAGAGGGAAACACAGAAGGTGCCTTGGGTCTGGGAATTGTGCTAGCATCGGCCGGTCAGGGGACCTAGCCGAAGGCTGATCTAAATAAAGCAGTTTTACAAGCCCTCCGGAAGGGAATCAGCTCTGAGATGGCTCGGACTTCCCCAGGGAGGGAATTCCAGAGCTCTGGAGCTACCACCGAAAAGGCCCGTTGCCTAGTTGAAGACAGATGGCAGGAGCGGATAGATGGTATCAAAAGCAGGTTCTGTTCTTCTGAACGGAGTGGTCTCGGGGGAATATATGGGGCAAGGCGGTCCCTCAGATACGCAGGCCCTAGGCCGTGCAAGGCCTTAAAGGTCAACACCAACACCTTGAAGGCGATCGGCACTCAATGGGAAGCCAGTGCAGTTGCCGAAGGATGGGAGTAATGTGCTCCCTCACTGGCGTTCCGGCCAGTAGGCGAGCAGCGGCATTCTGCACTAGCTTGAGTTTCCGGAGCGTCGCCAAGGGAAGGCCAACGTAGAGGGCGTTACAGTAATCCAGCCTCGAGATGACCGTCGCTTGGATCCCCGTGGCCAGGTCGAAGAACTAGTCAGGCAAAAAATGAATACAATAGACAGAAGTATATCAAATAGTAATCTATTGAGAATCAAAGAGTCAATATATCAAATGCCACAATGGGATAGATAAGGGGTAGGGGTACAAGTGGATGAGCCACTATGCGAGTACACCGAGATACAATCAATAAACATTCAGTAAATCACATGCATCATAGCAGTATAAACAGAACGTATTAAGAAGCCATGGGCCAAGAAAGAAAAGATAAATCCTTCCTGGTAATGGAAACGCTACAGTTCAAAATATATCACAAAAGTACCATGGTGGGTGTCAATGAGCTGTAGGTTGTGGTGGGAGGATCCTAGTTCTTCTAGTTTATACACTACGGTGTTGCCTCTTGTTTTTTGTGAGGTATAAGATGACTCCCAACTTTTCAAGATAAAATACAGGGTTAGGGATATACTCGGCGTTTAAGACTACCCCCTCTTCCAAGACTATGCCCCCACGGCCCCCGCTGCTCTCCTTTCAAGGACCTCCTTGCCCTCACCACCTCCCTCCTCCGAAGGCCACTGAGCTTGCCTAGGCCCAAAGAAGCGTCTCCGGGTGACTCCTAGCAGCGCTGGGTGACGGAGTGCCTTGGATGTGCTCCCAGGCATGCTGGGAGCAATAGGAGTCAGGGGACTACTGCTCCCAGCATGCCTCTGGAAGCACTTCCAAGGCACGCCATCGCCCAGAGCTGCTAGAACTTGGCGCCGGAGGCCCAAGGAAATGTGTCCGGATGACTCCTAGGAGCACTGGGCGACGGTGTGCCTTGGATGTGCTCTAGGCATGCTGGGAGCAGTAGGAGTCAGGGGACTACTGCTCCCAGCATGCCTCTGGGAGCACTTCAAGGCACGCCATCGCCCAGAGCTGCTAGAAGTTGGTGCCGGAGGCCCAAGGAAATGTGTCCGGATGACTCCTAGGAGCGCTGGGCGACGGTGTGCCTTGGATGTGCTCCTAGGCATGCTGGGAGCAGTAGGAGTCAGGGGACTACTGCTCCCAGCATGCCTCTGGGAGCACTTCCAAGGCACGCCATCGCCCAGAGCTGCTAGAAGTTGGCGCCGGAGGCCCAAGGAAATGTGTCCGGATGACTCCTAGGAGCACTGGGCGACGGTGTGCCTTGAATGTGCTCCTGGGCATGCTGGGAGCAGTAGGAGTCAGGGGACTACTGCTCCCAGCATGCCTCTGGGAGCACTTCAAGGCACGCCATCGCCCAGAGCTGCTAGAAGTTGGCGTCCGGAGGCCCAAGGAAATGTGTCCGGATGACTCCTAGGAGCACTGGGCGACGGTGTGCCTTGGATGTGCTCCTAGGCATGCTGGGAGCAGTAGGAGTCAGGGGACTACTGCTCCCAGCATGCCTCCGGGGGCACATCCAAGGCAAGCCATCACCCAGCGCTGCTAGGATTTGGTGTCCGGAGGCCCAAGGAAGTGTGTCCGGATGACTCCTAGCAGCGCTGGGCGGTGGCGTGCCTTGGATGTATTCCCTGAGGCATGCTGGGAGCAGTAGTCCCCTGACTCCTACTGCTCCCAGCATGCCTCAGGGAATACATCCAAGCCCAGCGGGCCACCACCCCCAGCCGGTCTCCGTGGCAATGTGGGCTGCCACTCCTCCCCCCATGCCCTCCCTCCACCCTCCTCCTCCTCCCTCCTTCCCTCCTCAAGCCGTGCCATTAAAGGCGATTTTATTTTTTTTTCTTTAACTTATTACTTTAATTTATACCCGGCGTACGAGACAACACCCAACTTTTCATAAGATTTTCGAGGCATAAAAAGTCATCTAGTATGCCGGAATATACGGTAGATGTTTTTGGGCGACTAAAAGAACTCTTCCGAAACTCTGCTGAATATATATGTGTGTTGTTGTGCATTGGCATATCTTTGTCCCTAACAGTTCAAAGACATACCTAAGTACATCAGTTTAACAGCTGAGAAACCTAGTTGCCTTGCACGAATGCTGGTGGTTGCCATTTTCCCAAAAGGTTATGACTCTTATACATTAGTTCTCAACCTGTGGGTCCCCAGGTTTTTGGGCCTACAACTCCCAGAAATCCCAGCCAGTTCACAGCTGTTAGGATTTCTGGGAATTGAAGGCCATAACATCTGGGGACTTACAGGTTGAGAACCACTGCATAGGTCATGCTTTTACCAAGACATTATGGCATCATTTTTCAAAAAAAAAAAATGTTGTGACTTCTAACAAGGTCATCCCTTTCCAAAGATCATAAAATCTCCAAAAGGTTCTGGAGAGTTCCATTTTCTGAAACAAACTGCATTACTCGTGCACTGTAGATTGTATTCTGACTAGCTTGGTGTCATCCACTGAAGTTTCATGTTTGAATAGGGGGCGGCAATCTGGTTCAAGCACCACAGACAGAAAAGGAAATGTGCCAGGTATTACTTTAAAAATAAATATGATATATGTGAAAAGTAGCGACTGAAGGAACAGTTCTGAAATTTGCAGTCTGTAGTTCTGATTTAGTAATGAAAAGAACTAGGGATGTCATTTAATGCAGTGTTTCTCAACCAGTGTGCCGTGGCACACTAGTGTGCCATGAGCGATCATCAGGTGTGTCGCGAGAAAAGCTCTGTGCTCCCCTTCCTTCCCCCCTCCTGCCGAACTCCTGCTGCTTGGGGAAGGAGGAGGAAGGGCCGAGTGGCGGTGAAGAAAAAGAAGAAGGGGCCGGGGCACCGCCTCCTTCAGCAGATTCCCCAGCCAGCCTCCAATCTGCCATGACTCCCGCCACGACTCTCACCCCTCGCTCGCTGAAGCTGCGCGGAGGAGCCCCACTGAAGCTCGTCCACCGCTCATGCTTCTCCACTGTGGGAGAACTGAAGCCGGGGGGAGGGGGCGGGGCATCGCACGGCCTGGCTCCACCCCCTCCCCCCAGCTTCAGCGCTCCCACAGCTTCGCCAGCCTTGAGGGGACAGTGCCAAGCCAGCATTGTGCTGGCTCTGCCACCGCTGGCTTGGCACTGCCCCCTCAAGGCTGGCAAAGCTGTGGGAGAACTCAAGCCGCGTGGAGGGGGCGGGGCATGGCGCGGCCTGGCTCCTCCCCCAGCTTCGGCACTCCCAGCAGGTCACCATCCCCCCAACCGTTCTTTACTGTGTTAGAGTGTCATTTTGGTTGGTGGTGTGCCCCTGGATTTTTTTAATGTTAAAAGTGTGCCGCGGCTCAAAAAAGGTTGGGAAACACTGATGTAATGTACCGACTCTGACAGCTCAACACAAAAAGAAGATAAAAGGCTGTGGTTGTTTTTACACCTTTTGCTCTGTTCAACCCTCTCTCTGTCCCCCCCCCCCCTTTGAATAGGACTGATGTAATTAAAGTGTATATAAAACCAGATCAAAGTTCTGCCTTATTAATATGCAAAGCAAGCAGGCACATTTCAAGGTGCACTGTGTGTGTGTGTGTCTGTATGACAAGCTGGAAACCCTAATTTGTTAAAATTGCATTTACATTTCCGATCTCCTGTTCGCACTTGAGAGCCACAACACAGAATCCTTTTAATCAACAGAATTGGCAAAGTAGCTGCTACAAGGTCATTAATGATTTGCCCTCTGAAAGAGGTTTGCTGGGTTTCCAACTGAGGTTGTTGGGTGCATTATTTCCCTGGGCAGCATTCAGATTTAAGGGAAGGGATACAAAGAAATTTACTCTTGAATACGGTCTAGTTTCAATTACAAATGTGACAGCGCTTGTATGAAAAACTTGAAGTTGCAAAGGTTTGCACTGTTGTATTGTGTTTCTGCACGCCTGCTCAGTTTTGCAAAGGTTTGGTTACATTGATTCAGGCATGTAGCCAGGGGGGGGGCTAAGGGGGCTTCAGCCCCCCAATTCTCAGGGTGGTCCGCGAAAAGGCCTTACTGGTACATTATTTTAACTGTTATGTTTATTCATATCATGATCTGATCACCATGCTCATTATATCCCACATTAATGGGGTTATTGGGATAACAATACAAAAGGTTTGCTAGGGTAGACCCTCTTCCACCCCGTCTCGGCCCCCCGAAACAAACTCAGCCCCCCGAAACAAAATCCTGGCTACGGCCCTGGTCTCCAAGTTACAAATATCTGACTTACAAATGACTCACAGTTAAGAATGCAGCTGAGACAACAGGAGGTGAGAGAAATCTACCGTAGGAAGGGACATTCACTTTTGAAACAGTTATCATGGGGAAAATGTGTATCCACTGAAGCTTTGTCACCAATCCTTGTTTCCACAACAAGTCAATTTTTTCAAAATCCAATTATCACTGAGACAGAAAGTACGTTGAAATCTTCTGAACAGGAGCACAGACAGCAAAACAAACACGACAAGGTTGTTAACTCTTCCCTATACTATTCAAAGCTTTGATATAGACCAGGGCTGTCCAACTTCTTCAGGTCCAAGGGCCGGAATTCAGGTGACTGATCACCTTAGGGGCCGGAGCAGAGGGCGTGGCTGCTCACGGGGGCGGGGCCGCTCTCGCCCTGGCGCGCATGCCCAGCGTCCTGCGCGGCCCGCCCCTTTTTGGCGGGGTGACGTCAGGCGCCGAAAAGGGGCGGGTCGCGCAAGATATCGGCAAGCCGCCCTCCGCCGTGTCCCTAGCTCTTGCAGCAGCCGAGCCTGAAGAAAGGTAAGCTCCTGGGCTTACCTTCCTTCAGGCGCGGCCGCTGCAAGAACTAGGGACACGGCGGAGGGCGGCTCGCCGATCCCCGGCCCGCCTCCGCCCTGGCACGCATGCCCGGCATCTTGCGCGACCGCCCCTTTACGGCGCCTGACGTCACCCGCCGAAAGGGGCGGGTCACGCAAGATGCCGGGCATGCGCGCCAGGGCGGATCGGCGAGCCGCCCTCCGCCCGTCTCCCTAGCTCTTGCAGCGGCGAGGCCTGAAGGAAGGTAAGCTCCGGGCTTATCTTCCTTCAGGCGCGGCCGCCGCTGCTAGCGAGGAGATGGCGGAGGGCGGCTTGCCGATCCCCGGCCCGCCTCCCACCTGGCGCAAGCCCGGTTGCGTGACTCGCCTCTTTCGGCAGGGTGACATCAGGCGCCGAGGGGCGGGTCGCGCAGAAGATGCCGGGCATGCGCGCCAGGGTGGGAGGCGGGCCGGGGGATCAGCGGCCGCCCTCCGCCGTGTCCCTAGTTCTTGCAGTGGCCCGGGAGCTTACCTTCCTTCAGGCTCGGCCGCTGCAAGAGCTAGGGACACGGCGAGGGCAGCTTGCCGATCCCGCCCTGGCACCGCAAGCCCGCGAGCGGCGGCCCGAGCGAGGAACAGGCAGGGGGAAGTCCCGCCCCTAAGGGCATCTGACGTGGCTTCCCTCCGCCTCCTCCTCACTCGCACCGGCCCCGCCCCTCCTCACGCCGCCCCCCCCGGCCCGAGGACAAAATCTTTGGGAATTTTTTTTCCATTTTTTTTTTTTAAAAACCTGATGTCTTGCAGGGGGATAGGGGGCCGTAGGGAAGGGGCTCAGGGACCGTGTACCGTTGCCTGTTGGACAGCCCTGATATAGATAGCTAGATAGGGCTGGAATTACACTTTAAAACCGTAGTTCCCAAAGTGGGTGGTACCGCCCCTAGTGGGTGGTGAGGCAATCCAAGGGTGGTGGGATGCTCAGGTGAATTTGGGGGCACTGAAGTCCTGTAAAGGACAGTGGCGGGATTCAACTCGCAGGCGTGTGAGTGTGCGCCTACCTGTTGGAAACCCCATGCGGGCGCTGCCCGGACCCTGCAGTGTGCACCACCTTCCTCTCCTGAACTCCATCCACAGCGCAGTCCTATATCGCCCCTTCCAATCCAACAGGTCCCTTGGAAGGAAGGGGCGATACAGGACTACACCGTGGGCGGAGTTGAGGAGAGGAAGGGGGCGCACTGCGGTTTCCAGGCAACGCCAGCCCAGGGATTCCAATTGGCAGGCTGAGACAGTCGCGCGCTTGCGAGTGTGTGCCTGCCAGTTGGTCTAGCGGAGAAGGAAAACCTCCGCATCTGCAAACGCCCCCTGAGTCACTGTGGCGTTTGCAGGTGCCTCCTGGGAGATGGCCGTGGCACAAAGGAAAATGCAAGCAGTTCCCAATTTCCAAGCTCCAGTATTCTCTATTGCTCAAATGTAGTTCAATTCCATTGCTGTTGGGAGTTCAAAATGCTCTTTGATTGTAGGTGAACTATAAATCTACAACTCCCAAATGACAAAATCAATCCCCCACAACTCCACCAATGTTCAACTTTGGGTATATTGAATATTTGTGCCAAATTTGGTCCAGATCCAGGGTTGTTTGGGTTCAGAGTGCTCTCCAAATGTAGATGAACTACATCTCCCCTAAATCACTGTCAAATCCTCCCAAACCCCTCCAGTATTTTCTGTGGGTCATGGGGGCTTCTGTGTGCCAAGTTTGGTCCACGTCTGTCATTCATGGGGTCCCGGCTGGGAAGTCAGAGCTGAATTGGTCAAAGGTACTGCAAATCCCATCATCCGTTGTCCATACTCCCCAAACATATTGTTTTTGTGATTAATCACTATGCTTTAATTATGTTCAATGTGTAACAATGAAAATACATCCTACATATTAGATATTTGCATTAGAATTCGTAAGAGTAGCAAAATTATTTATGAAGTAGCAATGAAAATATGGTTGGGGGTCACCACAACATGAAGAACCTTATTTAGGGGTCACGGCACTAGAAAGGTTAAGAACCACTGCATTAATACATATATCTTTCTGTTTAATTGCTATTACAATTTTTTTTAAAAAAATTCTACGGGGCGGTGAGTAAAAAAATTTCTGGAAAGGGGGCGGTAGGCCAAAAAAGTTTGAGAACCACTGCTTTAAAATATATTCCTGTTCTGACATACAGACAAATTCAACTTAAAAACAAACCTACCAAACCTATCAGGTGGAGGCTGCCTGTATTTAGACCCTTTGAGACCATAGCTAGCACAGATCCATGCCTCCTCGTTCAACCCAGGAGATCTAAAATCCATCATTTGTGAAAGAAACTGGTGGTACCAGGCCTGGATTACCCATAAGGCCACCCAAGGCCACGTTTGGGGGGGCAGCAGATCCGGACCCCCAATTTTTTTTAAAACCCCCCAAAAATTACCAAAAAAGCGCGCATGCGCAGCCGCCTCCCTTTGCTCTGCTCCCCAGGTCTGCTTTAGGAGGGAGGGAGGGAGGATCGGCTCCGCTCCTTACTCTGCCTCCCCCGCCTCCTCGCGGATTGAAGGAAGGAGGGCGGGGCGAGGAGGAGACAGAGGCGCCCTCCCGCCGCACGTCCTCCGCGCCGCCCACCCCTGTTCGGAGGGGCTGGCGTGACACACAGGAGAGGAGGGGTGGCGGCGGGACTCCTCTCTGCCTCCTCCCTGGCGTGGCGTGGCGTGGCGTCGCCAGGCAGGGAGGAGAGGGCGAAGCTGCGCCGCCGCCCCTCCTCCCTTGCGTGGCGTGGCGACGCAAGGGAGGAGCGGCGGCGGCGCGGCTTCTCTCCGCCTCCCTGGCTTGGCGTCGCCAGGCAGGGAGAAGGAGGTGGAGAGAAGTTGCGCTGCCTGACCTCCTCCCTTGCGTCGTCATGCCACGCAAGGGAGGAGCAGCGGCGGCGCGGCTTCTCTCCGCCTCCCTGGCTTGGCGTCGCCAGGCAGGGAGAAGGAGGCGGAGAGAAGTTGCGCTGCCAGCCCTCCTTCCTTGCCGCTCACGCCACGCAAGGGAGGACCGGCGGCGGCGCGGCTTCTCTCCGCCTCCCTGGCTTGGCGTCGCCAGGCAGAGAGAAGGAGGCGGAGAGAAGTTGCGCTGCCGGCCCTCCTTCCTCGCGGCGGCACGCCACGCAAGGGAGGAGGGGCGGCGGCGCCGGCTTCTCCGCCTCCCTGGCTTGGCGCCGCCAGGCAGGGAGAAGGAGGCGGAGAGAAGTTAGCTGCCAGCCCTCCTTCCTGCGCCGTCGCGCCACGCAAGGGAGGAGGGGCGGCGGGCGTTTCCGCCTCCTCCCCTGCCTGGCGACGCCACACCACACCAGGGGAGGAGGCAGAGGAGTCGCGCCAGCCCCCGCCGAAAAGTGGTGGGCGGCTAACAGGACGCGGCGGGAGGGCGCCTTTTCTCCTCCTCACCCCGCCTCCTTCCTTCAATCCGGCGAGGAGGGGCGGAGATGGGGGGCGGGGAGGGGCGGAGGCAGACCCTTTGGCCTAGGGCGGCAAAAGGGCCCGATCCGGGCCTGGGTGGTACATTTTGTGAAGTCTTAATTTCCCATTCCCCACCACAGTGAATGGTAGATGTTAGTTCTAAGTGTGCCTTCCTCTCTTTGTTGCTGAGTGACAGTTGTTATTTGGCAATGTCGCCTTTGCTACTCCTAGCAGCGAAGCTGAGAAGCAATCAGGAATGCATCAGAAACATTTCAGACCCTCTTTATTGTGACCCAGCAAGTCAAGAGAGGGTCTTTCTTGGCTGTCTAAGAGCAACACAATAGCAAACGGAAGAGGTTTGTTTGCTACTCAAAAGAAATGCACAGGAAGTCAAGAATACAAATAGACAATGCACCGAACTTTAGAAATTGTAGCTTGCGTACTTAAAATTCAAGTGTAGTACTTTGCCATTCTGCATCAGTTGCTTTTTTGTAATCTATCTATTGTTGTTGTTCTGATTGATGACAACCCTAAGGAAAACCTATCACAGGCTGATCGAACGTGCGGCGATCAACTCAAAAATTTCTTGAGGATTGGATGGCCTGGACCCTTTTCAATCAGGTTTCCCGTCCCCGGACACGGGACCGAGACCATTCTGGTGGCCATCTCGGATGACATCCGCCGTCAATTAGACAAGGGAGGTTCAGTAGTTCTGGTGCTGCTCGATCTCACCGCTGCCTTTGATACGGTGGTGTCACGATGCAAGACCTAGGCCGGCCCCTTAATCACACACACAGAGACGATAATCAGCTAACTACTTTATTGAAGTATAAAAACAGTTGAAAAGGTAATTGTCCATAAAAGTATCAAAGTAATCCAAAAGTAAAGGTATAGTCCAAAAAGGCAAACTTGGCAATACTTCCAAAATCTCATAAGGCTCCGCTAGCTAGCGGATCAGGAACAAAGCAAGGCTACACGATAAACTCTTCTTGGCAGGCCACTAGCCCCAAACTTAGCTACGTGGTCTTGGCTTCGCTACACATCTGCATAGGTGAGACGTGGTCGGTACTGAGGATCCGCTCCACGGATCCCTACTTAATCCCCGACGAGGCCCCGACGCCTAGGCTTCTCCTCCTCCTCCTGTGTGCGAGCCCTCGGTCTGTCTAGCTGTGAACCAACCCCTCCTGCTGGTCTCAATGCCCGTCTCCTATCAAAGGTTCGACCTTGCCTCCCAGCACCTGGTTCCCTATCTTCATGAGAGTCAAACTCCCATCTGCTTCCCCGGGCCTCTCCTCGGTTGTTCCACATCCTTTCTTGCTAACCTCGCCCCGGCCGCCTCGTAATCTTCACTATCACTGCTTTCGAATTCGACTGGCCTTCCTGCTGTTCGTAAGGGTCAGGCCAGCCGCCATTCCAGGCCAGACTTTCTGTGGGAGAAGAAGGCCCAGCTATCTCAAAATCCTTCTTCTAGCCCCTCCAAATCCTCTTCCGAATCAACTGGCTCTAATGCTAGTGGGACCCCCGGTGCTGCCCCCTGCCCTCCAGGCACAAATGAGAACTGGTGTGCTACAGGTGGACCACGATCTGCTGATTCAACAACTAGCTGCCACGGGAATTCAAGGATCAGCCCATAACTTGGCTCAACTCGTTCTTGCGAGGACGCAGTCAACGAGTAGAATGGCTAGGCCAAACATCTGAAAAATCTCTCCTTGAGTGTGGAGTACCCCAAGGCGCCATATGATCACCGATGCTGTTCAATATCTATCTCCGGCCTCTCGCTGGACTAGTCCGAGCTTTGGGCTGGAATGTTTCAGTATGCCGGCGACACCAGCAGCTCCTCCTAAAGTTGGAACCTGGAGCAACCTCGGTGCTACAACTTTGCCCAGTGCCGGGAGCAGTGACAAGATGGCCTCCAGGCCACAAACTGAAGGTAAACCCAGCAAAGACTGAAATTCATGGCCGGGCCGCCCATCAGAACTAGTCAATCCACTGCCACCCTTCGAAAGGGAACCGCGGACTCCATCTTCCACTGTGAAGAGCCTCGGTGTCATCCTGGACTCTAAATGACGATGGAGGCCCAGATCGCCTCCACGAGCAAAAGGGCCTTCTTCCACCCTCGCAAGCGAGGCAACTGGCGCCTATCTACCAACGGAGGCGCTTGGCCACGGTGATTCATGCCACGTTTACATCAAGGCTGGACTATTGCAAGCTTTATACGTGGTCTACCTCGGTCAGTAACTCACAAGCTCCAGATTGTACAGGTTCCTCACGAAAACACCTATTTATTTATTTATTTATTTCTTATTCGGGCTTCTATACCGCCGACTCCCTGAGGCTCGCGGCGGCTTACAGGAGCCGAAGGGCACAGTAAAATACAGGCAATAAGCAGTTAAAAACAATTAAAAACAACAGCAGTACAGTAATTAATAACACAGTTAAAACAATGAACAGCACATCATCCTCAGAAGAACGAATAGATGGCGGGGCATGGGCAGGACTTACTCACCAAAGGCCTGCTTAAACAGGTATGTTTTACAGGCCCGTCTAAACGGGAGCAAGTCCTTCATAGCCCGAGTTCCGGCCGGGCGGCGCCACAGCCGTGAGTGCTATGACAGAGAACCCTCCGGCGGGCAGCAGTCAGCCTTGCGTTTAGCTGAAGGTATCTCCAGGAGATTGAGTCCTCAGACCGAAGTGATCTCGGTGGGCACGATGGGGTGAGACGGTCCCTCATATGCGCTGGCCCCAGGCCGTGTAAGGCCTTAAAGGTGAGGACCAACCTATGAGGTGTCACATAACGCCATCCTTACAGCATTTACACTGGCTGCCAGTCGAGTACAGAGTCCTTTATAAGGCCCTGACCCTGACACTTAAGGCCTTGCAGGGCCAGGGTCCTACATACCTAAAAGACCGTCTGATACCAACTATCCATCCGAGAGCACCACGGCCAGCCTACGGGAACCTTCTCTGTGTCCCGGGTCTGAGAGAGGCTCATGTGGGAGTCCACGAGACAGAGATCTTTTTCCGTTGGGCCCCTGTCCTGTGGAACTCTCTGCCGCCAGACCAAAGAGCCATCTTCGACCTGCCTTCATTTCTGGAGGCACTTAAGATATGGCTATTTAGAAGAGCATATGCATAAGTGACAATCAGTGACCTGGAACCTGTCTATTCCCATATTTTAACATTTTAATATTTTAAAATTTTAATATTTTAGTATTGTAGATGCCTAGCTGTGTAAGTCGCCCGGAGCACATTTGAGGAGGGCAACTCATAAATAATAAAATTAGTTAGTTAGTTAGTTAGTTAGTTTTCTTGGCAGAAGTTGTTCAGAAGGGTTTTGGTTTTCTTTCCTCTGAAGCTGAGAGAATGAGGATCAATAATAATAATAATAATACCCTTTATTTATATTCCGCACTTCTCACCACAAAGGGGACTCAGTGCAGATCACAGAACACATACAGCAGACAATCCCTGCCGTTTTTGACATCCAAGACATACACACATGTAACAGGAAGATCTTCTGGACTGATCGTAGAAGGTCATTGGTGTGTTGATGAGGACGAGGTTTAATCTGTTCCAAGATCATCAGCTTTAAAGAGGCAGTCGAGTGTTTTTTTCTTTGCAATGTTTATAGAATGCAGAGTCCTCAGAGCCTCTATTAATTTTACTTTTGTGTTCAATAAAACGGGTACGAATCTCCCTCGAGGTCATACCCACATAAACAAGAGAGCACCCACAGGAAATTCCATAAATGACAGATTTGGAAGTGCAGGTCCCCTAATCCCTGATTTTGAAGGTTCTATTTTTTGATTTACTGTAAATTTCTTTCTCTGGAGAGACATTCACACACACTGAGCAGTGGGAGCATGGTTTTCATGCCGGGGCTCATTATGCTCTAATGGGTGGTCTGTGCCCATGAGAGTGTACCACCAGGTCTTTGACATTACGAGATTAACGCTTATGCGCTTATTAGAGGAAAGTCTGATAGGCCAGGGATATCTTTAATAATGGCCAGTATTGTTTAACAATATTTGCTAAAGTATTAGAATGAGGTGTATAAGTAACTGGCCAGACTACCCGTTCTACATCTGTATGTTTCTTGGTCGTAAATAATGATGATCTGGGACGAGATTCAGCTCGCATCCTGGCCTTATTTATGATGGTGGCAGGGTATCCTCTATCCATGAAATCCGATGTTAACCTGTCAGCTGCTACTGTGTAGTCATCCGTAAATGAGGAATTCCTCTTAATACGAAGAAATTGAGAAAATGGAAGGTTGTAGCGCAGGGCATGGGTGTGATGACTAGAAAAATGTAAATAACTATTCTTTTTCACTGTCTTCTGATAATCACGTATTATCAAATGGTGGTTCACATTGATCATCAGAAAAGCATCAGAAGAAGTATATAACCTAATTTTTTTTTTTTTCTACCCAAAGTACCTAAATGGCATAGCAGTGCTTTGGGATTCAGCTTGCCAGTGCCAAGCACAAAGATGACCAATTCGGAAAAGGATGAGGATGTGATCATATGGTGGATGGAGACATCTAGAGGCAGCAGCTGCAAACATCATAGGTTGAAGAGAGTATACTTACAACTCTGAAAGATCTTTGAGCCGAAGTGATAATTGGTGCATGGAAATCATCCTGATAATTGAAGTAAAGGCAAATGAGGTTTGTCTTCTGATGCTTAAAATAGTAAATCCAAATTCTCCCTGTCATTATCTAAATATAGACGTACACATGTACAGTATGGACGCAAATATTTAGCAGGGGCTCATTCACCATAGAAACTTGTTGTACTTTATTCCACTCCAGGAAACTCGAGAATTCATCAACAATTTTAAATATCCAGTCCGCTAAAGTAGAATTATTGCACTATCATTCTGTACTGAGCATGGTAGTTCATGCCTTGGTTACTTCCCGTTTGGACCACTGCAATGCTCTCTACGTAGGGCTCCCTTTGAAGATAGTTCGGAAGCTCCAAGTGGTTCAGAGATCGGCAGCCAGTTTACCAACTGGAGCGCCGTACAGGCAGTGGGCAACTCCTGTGTTATGGCAGCTCCACCAGCTGCCTGTCTGCTTCTGGACTAAATACAAAGTGCTGGTCGTTACCTATAAAGCCCTAGATCAGGGGTGCCCACACTTTTTCATCATGCGAGCTACTATATAAACAATCAAGTTGAAAAGATCACCTGTTGTGCATGTGAGCGTGCACGCGCATGCGTACGCGCCTACTGCAGCCTTCTGTCCACGCGGGGCTTCTTTCTTGCCTGCCCACGAACTCGCAGCCGCGCGCACCCGGGAAGGGGATCCTCCTTGCCTGCACGCGCTCTCTCTCTTAATGTCTTCATTGCCTTCCTCCTTCCTGCTGCATGCTTTCACGAAGCAGGAAGTCCTCATCCCATCGTGCTTCTTGTGTGCACAGCAGGGCCCTCCCACGCACGCAGCAGGAGGGTAATTATAGGCGCACCCGCCAGCGCTCCAGCCATATATGGCTTCGGCGGCGGCTCGGAAGGTGCAGGGCTGGGAAGAGGGGCCGCCCTCTCTCTCTCTCCCGTGGGCCCTCGCCGCCTTTCTCCTTCGAGGGCGAGGGAGGGCGAGGCGGAGAAAGGCGGCGAGGGCACAAGCAGCAGCAGCAAGTGGAGTCTCCATCCCCGCAGGCCCCTCCTCCTCGGGTTCAGCCCCAGGAACACGGCGGAGCCCTCCCTCCTCTCCCCCAACCAAAGAAAGCAGCCCCACACAGCTCGCTCGCCCAGGTCTTAGCTTGGAATGGGCGTCCCGAGGGCAGCAGCAGGGTTTGCGGCGGGGCTTACTTGGCTTTGCCCCGCTTTGCCCGGCCTCCTTCACCTCTTTCTCTCTCCCTCTCCCTCTCTCCTTCCAGTGCCCACCTGCCTGCCGAAAGGATCCGAAAAAGTTCTCCGGATTTCTTTCTTCTCTCCTTGGCTCTCTCTCTCTCTCTCTCTCTCTCTCACACACACACACACACACACATTCCCTCCATCCCTCCCACAGCCTCACATCCTATCCGTGCGTGTGCCTTCACCTTGCTCCCCCAGCAGCAACCAATGGGCGGTCATGTCACCACACCGTGCGTGGCAAGACGAGCGCCAGGGCCCGCCCACTAAAGCCTCATTTTAGCAAAAGAAGCCCCGCAAAGGCGGTGGCAGGAGCGCACGTGCGCACGCATGGCAAGAGCGCACCATCCGGCTGGTGAGGCCCAAAGATCACCTGGAAGAGGGCCAAAGATTACCTAGGTGCTCCCGATCACCATAATGAGCACCCCTGCCCTAGATGGTTCAAGCCCAGGCTATTTGAAAAACCACATCTCCTTGTAAAAACCATCACGAGCACTTTGGTCTGTGGAGAAGGCCCTGCTCTCAGTCCCATCCCTGTCTCAAGGTCGGCTGGTGGAAACGAGAGAGGGGGCCTTCTGGAGCTCCCTCTTGCAAGAACTAAAATGTCCTCCTCTCTCCCCTCCTCTTAAAAAGCTTCTAAAGACTTACTCATATAAGCTAGCTTATGGAGATGAGGAGTAACATACTACATTTTCCTGTCCTGACAACGGATATTTATCTCTGCTCGCCTGTGGTATCCCAGCCTGGCTTGGTGTTCCTGCCTAGTGGTCAGAGTCGGCCCTCGGGGGTCCCAGCTGCCCCGGATCAAGGGGAAGATGGGTGGCCAGAAGTGTACGGGTCTGAAGAGGAAGACATAGAATGGGACCATGGCTGGCTTCAGGGATATGATACTACAGGAGAGAATTTTGATGACTCCATGGAAGTCAGTTCTGAACTGGATGATGAGAGAGTCCGTGACCTTGATTCCCACGAAAGATTCTTTACTCCCTTGCCAAATGAACAGGATGAAGATTGGGATGTTTCCATCAATGCCTTGAAGCCGTGACTGGATGGCTGCGTGCCAGCCGGCTAAAGGTGAATCCGTCGAAGACGGAGATCTTGTGGCCCGGTCGACCTGGGCTGGATGAGTGCCAGTTGCCTACCCTGGATGGCAAGCAATTAAGCCCGTCATCTCTTGTAAAGAGCTTGGGTGTCCAATTGGGCCCCTTGCTATCCATGGAGACCCAGATCTCCATGGTTAGCAAAACGTCGTTTTTCCATGTACGACAGGCTAGACGACTGGCACCCTACCTGTCCAGGGACGACCTGGCCACGGTGATCCAAGCGACGGTCATCTCGAGGCTGGACTACTGTAACGCCCTCTACGTTGGCCTTCCCTTGTCGACAATCCGGAAACTCAAGCTGGTGCAGAATGCCGCTGCTCACTTGCTGGTGGGAGCACCAGTGAGGGAGCATATCACTCCCATCCTACGGCAACTGCACTGGCTCCCCATTGAGTACCGGATTGCCTTCAAGGTGTTGGTATTAACCTTTAAGGCCTTGCACGGTCTAGGGCCAGTGTACCTGAGGGACCGCCTTGCCCCATATGTTCCCCCGAGATCACTACGCTCGGAAGAGCAGAACCTGATGGTCATCCCATCGATCCGCTCCTGCCACCTGTCTACTACGAGACAGCGAGCCTTCTCTGCACCTGCGCTCTGGAACTCGCTTCCAGACCATACTCGTGCGATCTCAGAGCTCGCCCTCTTTCGAAGGGCATGTAAGGCCGCCCTTTTTAGGCATGCTTTTAGCTAAGTCTGAATTGTAAATGGCAAGCATATGTCCTTGAATTCAAGAACTGTAATCTCCGTTTTTATCACTGTTATGTTTTATGTTTTTATTGTATGTTTTACTGTACGTTGTGATCCGCCCCGAGCCTGCAGGGAGGAGCGGAATATAAAACCGAATAATAAATAAATAAATAAATATGTTAGGGAGGGTTCAGTTTCCCAGGATCAGAGCTCTGCACCTGGGCCCACTAATGAGAAGGAATTTGACCGAAGAGCCAGTATCCGTTCTTCAAGGAGAGATTGGAGGGTGAATGGGGGGTGCGTTGGACGCACAAGAATTAGTTGTCTTTATTAGCTTGTACCTGGGCTATGCTAGGCAGACGCAAAGCTACGTTTGGTACGGAAGGACCTTTGCCAAGTTTCCCTGTTCACGGAGGCCGCAAGAGCGGCTGGTTTCAAGTTCCACGTTCAAACCGCAACAGCCTTGTCTTTGGACTCTTGGACTCCCTTGGTTTCAAGCCCTTTGGATTTATACTTCAAGAACTTTTTGGACTATTTTACAGTTGTTTTGATTGCTTATTTTTCCTCTTGGACTATTCTTTATTCTAAATAAAATTATATTCATTGCAATTGCCTGGTGTGTGTGATCTAGGGGGAACTGCCAGCGTTCTGAGGTGCAACATCGCCGATATGTCACACTATATATTATATTATACTACATTGTTTGATTGTAATAAGTTATATTGAGTTATTTCATTCTATGTTTTGTTTCGATTGTCTATTTGGTTATTACATTGAATGATAGTCATTTTATTGTTCTTGTAAACTGCCCTGAGTCCCTTTGGGGAGAGAAGGTGAGTTATAAATGAAGTTCTTGTTGTTGTTGTTGTTGTTATTTGAAGCACAACAAGATGAGTCCAAAGCAGACAAGATCACTCTGCTGGCTGTTGTATTGGATCACACATCGGACACTTCCCAAGTGTCTAGGACTGTGTGATGTATCGGCAGATCCCAGTAAGGTGGCCTTCTGCAGCTGGCAGGTGGTAATTTTGCCAGTGCCGATTGTGTTTAAGTGCAGGCCAAGGTCTTTAGGTACTGCACCCAGTGTGTCGATCACTACTGGGACCACCTTTACTGGCTTGTGCCAGAGTCTTTGCAGTTCGATCTTTAAATCCTATTATTATTATTAGTTTGAATGGGTCCCGGATTGTCTTTCTCTCTCTTTGGCATTACTTCGCGAACGAAGGTTCTTAGGAAGGACTCATCCCACGCTTTTTACAAGCGCATTGATGACTAAAAATCATCACTGGGAATGTGGCGCAGCTGGCTAAGTGTCAGCTGCATAAGATCTCTCTGACCAGTAGGTGTAGCACAGCAGTTCTCGTTTGTGCCTGGGGGCCAGGGAACAGCACCGGGAGTTCCATTAGCATTAGGGCCTGCACCAGCAGAGTTAGAATCTGAAGAGGATTTGGAAGGGTTACCTGGAGGTGCATTTCCCTTCACTGGGCCCCCCTTCTCCCAACGAAAGTTTGGCTTGGGATGAAGGTTGGCCGGACCCATATGATGACATTGATGATAATCAAGGTGAAATGGAATCCGGTGATAGTGGAAGCTATGAACACCCGGGTGGGGGAGGATCGCAAGAGCTTCTGAGTGAAAACATGGAAGGAAGCTGGGAAGATTCTGGGGAGGAGAGCTCTCACGAAGATAGGGACCCAGCTGCTGGGAGGCAAGGTCGAACCTTTGATAGGAGAAGTAGCATTGAGTCTAGCAGAAGGGGATGGCACCACCGCCTAGACAGGCCGAGGTCCATCAGCAAAGATTGGAGACGACGCAGCCTAGAGCGTCGGGGACCGCAGCCGAAGGATTAAGTATAGGTTCCGTGGGAGCCATTCCCCAGTGCTTCGGCCACGTCTCTTCTGAGCAGATGTGAAGCGAAGTGGGACCACGGGGCTAAGCTAGCTAGTAGTCATCAAGCCTTGCCTTGTTCCTGTACCTTGTTTGTATCCTGAATCCGCATTGCTGTGCGGAGCCTTGTCAAGCCTTTGGATTATCCTCAAGTTGCTTTTGGACATTTGATTGCTTATCGTTTTGGATTTGCTTATGCTATTTTTATGGACAATATTCCTTTCGAACTGTTTTTATATTCAATAAAGTAGTTAGCCTTCAGTCCGTCTCTGTGTGTGTGATTGAGGGGCCGGCCAAGTCCATGCATTGTGACAGTAGGTCATGAGTTTGAGGCCTGCCCGGGTCGAGGTGGGTGCTCGGCCTTAGGTGTAGCCTGCTGTCGACCTTTGCAGCCCGAAAAATAGTTCCATCTGTCAAGTAGGAGATAAAAGTACCACATTAAGTGGGGAGGCAAATTTTGACTGAATTATGAGGCCATAAAAAGAACTCCAGGAACGCTGAGGAATGTGGAAGGAACAACAAGGGACACTGGGAACGCTGAGAAATGAGGAGTGTGTCAGCTCCCCCTGGTGGCCAGAGTTTGCCTCTGTTCGTTTATATGTGTGTAATATGTCAAAAATGTATGTACTGTACTGTGATAAACGTCTGCTTGTATATGTACCTGTAATCCGCCCTGAGTCACCTTCGGGGTGAGAAGGGCGGAATATAAATAAAGTAAGTAAATAAATAAATAAATAAAAAGGCATGGGATGAGTCCTTCTTTTGTCCCGGATTGTACAGCTAGGTTAATCTACATTTCAAATAAGATTACTTCCATTTAAATCAGAGCTCAGGCAAGTCAATTTTGGGGTCTTCAGCTCTCCAAATCCTGGCTGGAGGATTAATCGAATAAGCCTCACCAATTTTATTGGGTCTACTGTAACTATGGAACCAGCATAACATTATCGTTTCAGTTTTGGACTCTATTTTTCTCTGTTGGTAACTAGGACATAAATACGTTGCTGTGGCACTTTGCATGTCATTTCAGGCTGGCCATTTGACGTTGCCATGTGCAAGATGAGTGGGCTCGTCCAAGGGATGTCTGTCTCAGCTTCCGTTTTCACCCTGGTGGCCATAGCAGTGGAAAGGTAAGTCTGCATCTCCAGTTTCCTTGAGAAGGAAGGAAGGAAGGAAGGAAGGAAGGAAGGGACAGGCCCGGATTAGCATCTTCGGCCGCCCGAGGCCAAGACGCCCCGCGCCGCCCCCCCCCCAGGGCACGGGAAACCATGCCCCCCAGGGCGCTGCTGCGCATGTGCGGCAACAGCCCCAGCCATGCGGCTTCCGTTGCCCCCTCGCGCCCTTCTTCCATTCATGGGAGGAGGAGGAGGCGGCCGGTGCCGTGCGGCTTCTGTCGCCTCCTCCTCCCGCGACCGGAAGGAGGGCCCGAAGAGGTGGACGGAAACCGCGCGGCACCAGCCCCGCGGCTTCCGTCCACCTCGCGCCTTCCTTTGGGTCGTGGGAGGAGGAGGAGGAGGTGGACGGAAGGCACGCGGCACTGCTCGTGGTGTTTCCGTCCGCCGCCTCCTCCTCCCGCGACCAAAAGGAAGGCGCAAGGAGGAAGGGAAGTCCCGCCCTCCTCCTCGCCACCTGGGCCGCCCCCTTGCAAAGGAAGGAGGTGGCCAGGAGGAAGAGGATGAAGGGAAGCCCGCTGGCGGGGCGGAGCTTCCCTTCCTCCTCCTCGCCGCCTCCTTCCTTTGCAAGGGGGCGGCCCATGCGAGGGGAAGGCACCATTCCCTCCTTCCCACCCCCTCGCAGCGCTCCCCTCCTGCCTTCTCCGGATGTATGATGATTCTCTTGGGAGAGGGCGGGGGGAAAGCGCTGCGAGGGGGCGGTTTTTTTAAAAAAATGTTTTCGGGGGGCCGAATCCGCTGCCCCCCAAAACCTGCCGCCCGAGGCCATGGCCTAGTCTGGCCTTATGGGTAATCCGGGCCTGGGAAGGGAAAGGAAAGGGAGAAATGAATAAATAAAAGAGAGATAGGAAAAAGAGAGGGATGGGAGAAGGGAGAAAGAAAGCTACTGTTGTCATATTCAGGCTGTTATTCCTCACCCATGTCCCCATCATGGAAACCACCCTGGTTTATGAAATGGGAAGTGGGAAGAGATAATAACCAGCAAAAATGGGGGAAATGATTTTCCTCCTTCAACTCCCCCCCCCCCCCCAAAATGGGATACCCTTCTCTCTCTCCCCTTGTGTCCTCTGTCCAGATAATGGAACAGTATGGAAAGGAAGAAAAAGGAAAAAAAAGACATAGGAAAAAAGAGAGGGGGAGGAGGGGAGAAGAAAAGAAGGAAGGAAGGAAACAGAGAGGAAAGGAAGAAAAACAAGAAATGGAGGGGGGAAAGACAGGTAGAATTCAGAAAACATGGTGTAGTGGTTTGAACCCTTGAACTATGGTTCTGAACCCATTGTGTGGCATTAGGCAAGTCACGCTTTCTCAGCCTCAGATGTTGACAAAGGAATAAATCTTGACAAGAAAACTCGTGACTTTTCCATTATCCAGTCAGAGACCACCAGGGGGTGCTAGAGAGAGGAGGATAATCCATGGGGGCGGGGAGAATTGAAGGGGGAAAACAATTTCCCCGATTTTTGCTAGTTATTTCCTCTCTCCCCTTCCCATATTATAAACTAGGGTTGCTTCCACTATGGGGGCATTGGTGGGGGGAATAACAGGAAAACAGGAGGAAATGGTTTTTCTCCTTCAACCCAACCTCTACCCCTGTAAAATGGACTATCCTTGTCTTTCTAGTGCACCCTGGTGGCCTCCTCCCAAAGTTGGCGATAGGTGACCCATGTTTCAGACCCATAAAGGAGAATAGACAGTACGATAGCTCTGTACACACTGATTTTGGTGTTTTGCCTCAGGTGCTTGTTACTCCAGACTCTTTTGTGAAGCCTTCCGAATGCACTATATGCCTTTGCTAGTCTGTGATCTATCTCTTTATCAATCTTGGCATCTGAAGAGATTATGCTTCCCAGGGAAGTGAACTGCTGAACGGACTCAAGCACAGATTTGCCTATGCTGACGTGGGGATGATGGTGTTCTTCCTGTGGTGAGGGCTGGTAGAGAACTTCAGTTTCCTTCAGGCTGACTTTCAGCCCAAACAGCTCTGCAGCTGCTGCAAAGCAGGATGTTAGATGCTGCAGAGCTGCTTCTGTATGGGCGACAAGGGCAGCATCATCAGCAAAATGCAGCTCACGGACTAGATCAGGGGTGGGCAAACTACGGCCCTTTGGCCGGATGCGGCCCTTTGGCCGATTCTATCCGGCCCTCCTAAGGGCCCCGGCAGGCAGGTAGGTAGGCTCGCTCGCCTCGCCCCGCCCATCCCGCTCGCCACTTTATAATGTTATATTATAATTTCACACTATATAATGTTATATTATAATTTCACACTAATTACACACTGTAATATAATAATTATGATATTAATACTAATAATATATGAATATTTCTTGATATATTAATATGTTAATATTAATGATGTGTAATATATAGTAAATATAGTAAGTGAATAAATAAATAAATAATGTAAATTAGCATGTAGTTCCTCCTCTAGGTGCGGCCCTCCATAAAAAAAATTGGCTCTTGTGTGGCCCCTTGGAAAAAATAATTGCCCACCCCTGGACTAGATAGTTTAGAGTCTTAGTGCGAGCCCTCAGACGGCTTAAGTTGAACAAGCTGCCATCAGCACGATAGCGTATATATATGCTGTCTTCTTCTTCTTCGTAGATTTGCAGGCATATATTATTGCCAGAATGTCAGTCAATATATGGGGAGACTATCAAAGGCTGCAATAATAACAAATCGAATAGTAGCAAAAAATATCAAGATATATTGTCGACCAGCATAGTGTTATATAACATCACAATATCACTTCCAGTGCAATGTGTCACATATATCACTAAACACAGTGTTACTATACTGTTAATACATACAATCACTGAGCTATAAAGACGCAAGCATAGAGTCTGAGTACCCCTATGGGTGATCCGGAGGCAATTCACTCACGGAGTTGAGACCGAGTCATACGGGAGCCTTGGGGGTTGGAAGAGCTGGCAAACTGCTCGATGGGCAGGCGCCTACGGCAAGAGGTAAGGTGACGCCAAGATGGCCGTTTTCGGGTATCCCACGCTTCCTCAGGGCGCTGGAGTATCTTCTAGCCGCTCCTCCCCAGAGTTGTAGTCATCAAATCAAGACTCATGGTCAAAACGGAAGGTTGCGCGTTTGCGCTTCTTTATACATATCACTAATGCAAATGTCCTTCCGGGCTGGGGAGGAGCGGCTAGAAGATACCAGCGCCCTGAGGAAGCGTGGGATACGCGAAACGGCCATCTTGGCGTCATCACCTTACCTCTTGCCGTAGGCGCCTGCCCATTGAGCAGTTTGCCAGCTCTTCCAACCCCCAAGGCTCCCGTATGACTCGGTCTCAACTCGTGAGTGAATTGCCTCCGGATCACCCATAGTACTCAGACTCTATGCTTGCGTCTTTATAGCTCAGTGATTGTATGTATTAACAGTATAGTAACACTGTGTTTAGTGATATATGTGACACATTGCACTGGAAGTGATATTGTGATGTTATATAACACTATGCTGGTCGATAATATATCTTTGATATTTTTTGCTACTATTCGATTTGTTATTATTGCATACAGATCTGCCCCTTTAATAGTGTATGGGATAGCGTTGTGTATTAGCAGTTTGCTATAGTGACATAATTGTTTGTGTATTGAGAGACTATCAAAGGCACCTCAGGATGTGACTTACAAAAAAAAAAATCCTATATATATCGCGCTCTCCTTTTGATACATAGCAGACCATGACCTAAAATGCTTGTTCCTTGTCCAGTGCTGAATATATGGTCCCTTTCTTTCTCTTCCAGGTTTCGCTGCATTGTGTACCCGTTCAGGCAGAGGTTAACCCTAAAGAAGGCACTCATCACCATTGTAATCATCTGGTCTTAGCCCTGATAATTATGTGCCCCTCAGCAGTCACCTTGACCGTCACCAGGGTTGACGACCACTTCATGGTAGATGCCTTCAACCATTCTACCCACTCTACTCCTGCTGGGAAGC